>WWET01002401.1:241695-255392 GCA_011038615.1 Limnodynastes dumerilii
ATTCCTGCCCAGTAATGAGAGAGGCAAGGTCATCCACTGCTGGAGCAATCTGGTGACGTTTTTAAGAGTACCCGCATAATTTACCTTATACAGATTGCTAATGGCACGTGGGATTTTAACCCCTAGATATTTAAACTGTGGCCCTGTCACCTGAAAATGCCTAGCAATGAAAGAGATATGAGACTGAGGTATAGAATTCTTAAGAGTCATAGCTTCCGATTTAGAGAAATTGACTCGAAACCCTGCAAACAATCCAAATTGCGAAATAAGATTGAGGATGGCTGGGATAGACTGGAGAGGATCAGAGACAAATAATAACATGTCATCTGCAAACATAGCGAGTTTATATTCGCTATACGCAATGTCTATACCCCTGTATTCCGGAAGTCTGCGCAACGCTACAGCAAGTGGCTCCAACGCCAATGCAAACAACAGGGGCGACAAGGGGCACCCCTGCCTAGTGCCCCACTGAATGAAAAAATGATCCGAGAGGAGACCATTGCCCGCGACCTGAGTATAGGGATCTCTGTAAAGTAGGGTAATAAGTGATACAAACTCTTTGGGGAAACCAAATTTAAGAAGTGTCTGGTGAAGATGATCCCAAGTGACTAAATCGAAAGCTTTTTCTGCATCCAAAGACAGGATCATTTGTGATGCGCATCCCCCACTACTCGCAGCCTGTTGGACAACAGCCAGAACCTTCCGAATATTTGTAACAGAATGCCTACCCCAAATGAATCCTGTTTGATTATCATGGATTACAGAAGGCAGAATAACCTTCAGTCGTTCTGAGAATATTTTTGTGAGGAGTTTATAATCCGTATTCAATAAGGATATGGGTCTATAAGACGCGGGCAGCGTAGGGTCCCTTCCCGGCTTCGGGAGCACCTTGATAACCGCAGCATTGAAATACAGGGGCATAGAGTCGCCGAGCAACAAAGAATTGAAAAAATCTCGCAGTAGTTCGCCTATCTCCGGGGCAAGAATTCGGTAGAACTCTCCACCCAAACCATCTGGGCCCGGGGCTTTAGAAGCTTTCAACAATTTAATAGCTTTCTGTACTTCTTGCAGTGAGATGGGAGTAGTTAACGACTGAGCTTGTGTTGCAGAAATTTGTGGTAATACCATGTTACTCCAGAAGGAGTCTCGAGCATCATGGTCGATTCTATCCTGGGCATATAATGTTTCATAAAAGCTGCGCATCACTTCCAGGATTTTTGGGCTCTCGTACTGGTATTTCCCATGAGTGTCTCTAAGCTTGGCTATATATGTGGGCTTTCGGTCCCCCTGTAGCAGATTTGATAATCAACGGCCCATTTTATTACCCCACTTATAATATTGATAACGGCGTTGCGCGTGGGACCTGTCAGCTAGCTTACCTAGAACTCCCTCAAAATGTGTCTTCTTACCGCAATATGTGTGAAGCGTGCTCGGGTTAGTATGCGAAACATATGCATGAAGGGCCTCTGACAACTCTGTTTTCACAGCGTTGTATTCCGATATAGTGTCTCTCCGATACTGCGAAACAAAGGATATAATATTGCCCCTGGCAACTGCTTTGTAAGCTTGCCACATAAGCTGAGGGTCATCAGTATGTTCTACATTGGAGTATTTGAATGTAGCCCAGGAGGCCTTCAACATGTTGCGAAATGTTATCGAATTGGTGAGGTATGTCGGAAATCGCCACAATCCTCCAGTACCACCCAGAGGGTGCGCGTCTAATTGAAACCACGTTACCGCATGGTCAGAAAGGATAATGGGTTCTATTTCGGTATGCAGGGATCTAGGCAATAGAGACTCAGAGATTAAAAGATAATCTAGGCGGGATAAGGTGTTATACGCAGCAGAGAGACACGTGAAGGATTTAACAGAAGGGTGTCTGGCCCTCCATATGTCTACCAGGTGTAAACGCTTCGCAAATTGCAAAACCCCCAACGCAGGCAATTTCTTGACGGGACGATGAGAATGTTGCTTATCTAGTAGGGACACGGCAATAATATTAAAGTCACCTCCTACCACTAGGGGACCATCCATATAAACATAAAGCTTGTTTAGTAAAGAGTTAAAGAATACTTTGCTGTAAACATTTGGAGCATAAAGATTACACATAACCAACCTCTGTCTATTTAAAGTGACATCCATAATCATGAATCTGCCATCCTTATCAAGAATTTGATTATGAATTTCACTTTGTATATTCTTTTTTATCAGAATCGCTACTCCCCTAGATCTTGAGTTAAAAGGTGCCGCACCTAGAACTCTATACCCTTCCCCAGTTAGCTTTTGCATTTCCTTGTCTATTAGGTGCGTCTCTTGGAGCAAAATCACATCTAAAGTTAACTTTCTAATATACACTAGGATACGTTTTCTTTTAATTGGAGAGTTTATCCCTCCAACATTCCAGGTTGCAAATTTTATGTTAGCCATCGTCTTCTACACACGTCAAGAAGCAGGTACCAGTATATTTGTGGAAACCCGACCATAGGGAGGAGGAGTGTGACAGGGAAAGTGGGGAAAAAATTGTATCTAGGCAATACGTAGCAATACCCCAGGGGCACGGGGAGGCCGGACAAAGCACAGAGGGGGCATAGAAAGGCAATAAACCCCACAACAATCTTATCATTACCCAAAATAACAAATTAAACAGACTTACAAAACAGTAATAACTATACTCAAACCTATTATACTTCCACTTCTGCAGGGAAGTATTACTAACAGGAAAACTAAAGAGACCAGGATTAATCCTCATCTCTAACCATACGGTACACCTAGGACTTCCTCCACTTAACTCAAACATAAGAAAAATACTGTGTATAATGGGCGTGCTTACGCCATATGTCCATCCTTTGTATCAGGAGAACGCCGTCAGCGAAGCAGAGGGTGATCCAACTACCGCCAGCACGGGAACAGAAAGAGGGCCCCAACAAATAGTCCCAAAGAGAATCTTGAGCCTTGATCTCTAAGCCGTCAGTCTCCCTGGGTTGCGCAGGGAGGATCACGGTGGTCCCCGTTTCCATGCTTGAGATAAGCTTGAGCTTCGGCCACTGATGGAAAATAGTGCTCATCGGGAGCCATTTCCAGACCCCGGAGTCTGGCCTGCTACACAGAGGCCTGTATTCACGTGGCTCCGCTTTCATTTGCAGACGGAGGGAGGTGAGACGCCGGAGATAATTCGGCACAGGCACAGCAGACCCGGCTGTCCCAGCTGATCGCGGGACTCACCCTCCCTGGTGACTAAGCTCGCTGCCTGGAAGCCCGTTGCCGGACGGAGGAAGGTGCCGGAGGACATCACGAAGCCTGGTGTGGCGGGACTACATAGAGGCCGTGACGCCGCATTCATCCTGCGCCGGGTCAACGAGCGGCAGGATTGGACCGGGACCTCGAGCAGCTGACCACGATCCTACAGAGGATATCGGGACTTCCCCCTATCTGAGGTACAGATCGCCGCTGTGGGACCTGAGCTCGGCCAGAGGAGGGCACCTGGGCAGCAGTAGGTTCGGGCTAAAGCCGTGGTGAGGTGTCTGGGGAGATTTGGGCCCGTGGTCCTAATTTGGCTTCAGCATCCAGCCTCATAGTAAAAGCGGGGCCCAGGATACCTCCCCCCCTTTCTTCTTGTGAATTGTTTCTCACTCTCTCTACAATGTTTGGAGCACTCTTGGCTGTATTCTGGGAGTCCAAGACACCTGCAATCAGTCTGGGGGAACCATTTTATTTTTGGTTAAGATCACACAACGGTCGCACACCTCTGCCAGGAACGGTACTACTGTAGAGACGCTGCATGCTAATACTGCCCTCACTCACTATATCTCTCTGGTCAGTTGTCCCATTTGGGATATTGTCCCTGGTACTGTTTATGTCAATCATAGAACGAGCTGCAAATACAATGACTCTGTAACTGTCTTAACTCAGGGAATATTGCTCCAGGTATTCATCTCTGCTGACAGCCTATTGAGGCACTTTATTCACAGCTATACTGTATTAGTGCAAACTTGAGGCCATTATATTTGTTAGGTGTCGCTCGCTATACCATAGCTTTTGGCGTCACCTTCCCTTGCCTTTTGATTAAGGATTGCCTGTGCTTTCAGTGCCTGTGTTAAGTAGCCTGCAGGTTGTTACCTTGTAATGCAGAACATCAGGCTGATTAGGGGTGGTGAGGGGCAGATAATACGTTGGGCATAAAATTGCGCTGCAATAATATACTGGTACTTCAGTGTGATTCATATTCTGCCTGAACGTAAGATATTCTCATATTCTCATTAACAAGATACTCCTCTAGAATGTAATGCCTGCTGTTTGATAGCAGTGTAGGATGAGGGACATCAGATAGAATCCGGTTTCCAGCTGTCCATTCCTCCTCTATTTTTTCTCTTTTTTTTTTTTAGGGGGTGGGGGGCTACTGAACTCTCCCTTCTAGCAGTTTGACGTGGTATCCCGAATAACCTTACAACTCTAGATAGCATTGTAATTGATTGCACCTAGGAGATACGGCATCCCTAACCATTAAGGGCATGCACAAATATTATAACAAAACAGAGGTTATCAAAACTTCAACTGCTACTACTAATCCCAGTATGGGCAAAACTAGATCTAATCCCCCTAAAACGAGACCGGTTATAGCGCGGTTCCTAGACTTTAGAACTAAAGAGCATATATTGACGGCATACAGGCGCCAAGCCCAGACCATAATTGAGGGTAGTAAAATATTAATCTTCCAAGATTATTCAGTAGCCCTTTCACAGAAATGTAGGGAATTTATGCCCATATGTAAACATTTAGCAGAAAATAACATGCGTTTTACCTTGATGTATCCAGCTAAATTACGTATTATGGAGAATGGACAGACCTTTATCTTTGAGGACCCTCAGGAGGCTCGCCGCCACCTTCAAAATATTATGTCCCCTTGAGTGTCGCCTGGTCGCTCACCTAGTACCTCGCAAAAAACTTAAAGAGCTTGATGGGAAAGGATTCATTTGCTTGGTACCTCGAAAGTAGGTTATCTTAGCTGGGAACGTTTTGTACATGTTCTTAAGTTTGGCACGCCATTGGGAGGGTGGCGATGCTATGGGAATGTTGCTGTTAACTCCCTCATCCGAACACTTAGTAAAACGTTACGATTAGGAATAAAATGTTACTGTATTTTAGAGTTCGAGTGTTTTCCGGGAAAGACACCGGAATTCACTGGTTGGCTAGGTTGAGTTATGAAAATTTAGAAAATGTTTGGAAGCACATTGTTATCAAGGTAATATGTCTTGCTGTTGCTGGAAATTTTAAATGTTATCTTCTTACCCAACAGACTGTGTTGCAGACGGTGAGAGTCGCCCATAATGAAATTAATCTGCTAGATTGTTCTTGCACTCTGCTACCTCATGGCTGATATAGGAAACCAGAGCCCTTCGCCAGAGATGGGTGAGTACGCCACACAGTCCTTCCCCACCCTCGGGATGTTAGAAGCTGAGCCACCTAGCCCTCCACCACCTCTCCGCATAGCAACATGGAATGTAGGAGGTCTTAACACACCGATTAAGCGCAAGAAGGTAATTACACACCTCAAAAAATCTAAAATTGACATAGCCCTATTGCAAGAAACACATTGGAAGAAAGGAGACATAGCAACACTTAGAGCAGGCTGGATAGGAGATGGTGTGACAGCCACATACCACACCAAAGCTAGAGGGGTGGTGGTGATTTTTGCAAGGACGATGCAGTACACTATCTTAGATACACAGGTTGACCCAGAGGGTAGATTTGTGATCATAGATGTTCGGGTGCAGGACTCATATTACACAATAGTCAACTTGTACAGCCCTAACACTTCACAGAAAGATATTTTTGATAGAATTACAACTATATTGCTGCAAAGGGACAATTTTAGTCTTATTATAGGAGGGGACTTCAATTCTGTGGCAAATGCATTAAAAGATAGACAACCATCCCCGAACAAAACCCCACCACCGGAATCTTCCCCATTCTTTAATTTAACGGCCACACATAACGTCACAGACCCGTGGAGACTTTTAAACCCGACAGATAAAACATTTCATTCTTGTCAGGTGTGCATGGTTCACACTAGGATAGATTACTTGTTGGTGGCCAATAGTTTGGTATCAAGAGTTTCACTGGCGGCTATTGGAGATATCATCATCTCAGACCACGCTATGGTCACAGTTGCCCTTCGACCGCACCAGACAGGAGACAGAGTCAGATGGTGGCGCTTCCCAGATTATCTGTATCAGTCAGACGCATCATTAGCTTTTTAGCAAGTCATAATCGGAAGGTTAGGGATAAGTAAGTATCCCTGCAGAAAACAGAAAAAATAAAAAAAAAAAAAACACCACCGGAATCTTCCCCATTCTTTAATTTAACGGCCACACATAACGTCACAGACCCGTGGAGACTTTTAAACCCGACAGATAAAACATTTCATTCTTGTCAGGTGTGCATGGTTCACACTAGGATAGATTACTTGTTGGTGGCCAATAGTTTGGTATCAAGAGTTTCACTGGCGGCTATTGGAGATATCATCATCTCAGACCACGCTATAGTCACAGTTGCCCTTCGACCGCACCAGACAAGGAGACAGAGTCAGATGGTGGCGCTTCCCAGGTTATCTGTATCAGTCAGACGCATTCGTTCAATACTTGAAGCACCAATGGAATAGTTTTAGTGATGATAATATGGATTATTGGGATAAACCTACTGTGCTTTGGGAGACGTCTAAAGCTGTAATGCGAGGGCACATCATTAGCTTTGTAGCGAGTCGTAATCGAAATGTTAGGGATAAGCAAGTATCCCTGCAGAAAACAGCTAGTGTAGCATACCAGAACTACCTTAATGACCCCAATAGCAACACACTTGAAGAGTATAAGGAAGCTAGACAGTTACTCGAAGGTTTCTTGACCACCCAGGATAGACAACAAATTGATTACGCTCGGAATCGTTATTTTCGTTGGGGCAATAAAGCGGGCAAGCTTTTAGCACACATGGCCAGAGGGGATAGAAAAAGGGGCAACATAGTGTCAATTAAGGACATCCACACCAATGAAGTTAAAACTAAATCGGTAGAAATTCTGGAAGTATTTCAGAAATTCTACTCAAACCTTTATTCTGCACTACCAGAGGACCCGGTTACAACTGCTAAGCTACTTGCGGAAGCAGCCCCTCCCCCGTTGACCCTGGGCCAAATTGAAACATTGGAGGCGGATATAACGATGGAGGAGCTGCAGGCGGCTATACGTAGTCTTCGTCTAAATAAGTCACCTGGTCCAGATGGGTTGTCAGCAGAATATTATAAAATCTTGGAGTCTGAGCTAGCGCCACTGCTTCTAGAGCTATTTAGAGGAATACAGCGAGAAAGACCCCTTTATCAATCTTTCAATCAAGCATACACTATTGTACTCCCAAAGCCGGGGAAGGACCCCCAATTAGCGCCATCCTATCGTCCTATAACACTTTTAAATATGGACTGTAAACTCCTGGCAAAAATTATGGTCACACGCCTTCAGTCATTCCTGCCGGAGATCTTAACTGACCACCAGATGGGGTTCGTGGCAGGGCGCCACTCGGTGAAGGGTATACGGGCAGCAATAGCGGCAATCATAGCATCAAAGACTAATCGCTACCCGGGTATGTTGCTCAGTTTGAACGCCCAGAAGGCATTTGACTCTGTCTCCTGGTCATTCATGCATAGCGTTCTCCAATACAGGGACTTTGGGCCGAATGTCAGAGCCCTAATGGGCTTTTTTTACCAGGACCCGGCACTTCTTTATTAATAAATGGTCTGAGGGGTTCGGAGGTCATAATGAGTCGTGGCACCCGACAAGAATGCCCCTTGTTCCCTCTTCTTTTCAACATAGTACTAGACCCAATGCTGCGAGCAATACAGAAATTGGATCTGCTGCAGGGTATTAAGGTGGGGCGAAGGGAGATAAGAATTTCAGCTTTCGCCGATGATATTCTCCTATTTATTTCTAATCCGAAGCAATCTTTGAGACCCTTAATGAGCCTGATTACAACCTTTGGCTCAGTATCGGGTTTCCGGGGGAACTTTGAGAAATCCACGGCTCTATACCTAGACCCAAAATGTTCTAAGCCACAGTGGTCACAGGATATAGATATTCAGTGTGCCACACAATCCATCCCCTATTTAGGGATTATTTTACCTTTGGTGCAGGAGGTAACCGGTTCAAATACCAGCTCAGCTTGCCATACTTTTTCTGCAGGCCATGAATAGGATCTTGCTTTGAGAAAGTTCGCTGGTCCGAACGAATCGCGTAAGCCACAGCTATTGGACTACCACGTGGAGCTTGTTTTTTTGCACTACAGCACCTATTGCATTGGCACTTTAGATCCAGTTTGCGGAAGGTTTTAAAATTGTACCAGCAAAATATCTGGAGCACGGAGCAGCGCGGCTGCTGTTTAGAGGGTGGCCACCTCTATTTCCATCTCAGCAGCTGATTTGTGGACGTGTTGAGAGGAGGTTCTGGACGGTTCTACATCGATTCCCGGAGATCGGGTAAATACCCAGCCTGCATATACCAAGCTGCATTGGCCCTATACAGTCTCCTCTGCATAATTACACGGCAAGCCATTTTATCTATCTTTGGCACCTATTACTGCTCTGTATAATAACTGCCTAAGGATCCAAACAACTTGAGGCATAATCCTATTCCTACGGATCTAATTTGAGTTGATTTGATTAGTGCATGCATGCCCACTGGTATTTTTAATTTGTTATTTTAATGTTATTTTTGTCCTGTTCAATAAATGTACTCTACATCAGGTTGCCGTTTTAACTTTTGTTCATCATAGCCATCCTATATATTTATTTATTTATTGATTTATTAGCGCTGTTATTTTTGTTTACTTTTGTTTGGTTTTAGGAGAACAGCAATTTCTCCCAACAGCTGCTGCCTCCTTTTAAGCGCCTAGGTTTCTTTATATACATATCATGAATAGGTTCTGCCAACTACTTCATATTGAGTAGCCATGTGACTATAATGGTTTATGGGACCTAAAGATACAATCGCACCATGGGGAGCCAAATATTGCATGGCAGCAGAGCACCCACCTTTGGTGCAGCAAGTCACCAGTTCAAATCTCAACTCAGCCAACCAGTTAAACCTCTTCCCTGGGCAGAGCACCCACCTTTGGTGCAGCATGTCACCAGTTTAAATCCCAGCTCAACTAACCTAACTTTTTCTGCAGGCCATGAATAGGTTCTGCCAATTACTTTGTATTGAGTAGCCATGTGACTATGATTTATGGAACCTAAAGATACCTTTTCACCACAGAGAGCCACATATGGCAGCACAGCAGAACACCTTCCTTTGGTGCAGCAGGTCACTGGTTCAAAACTCAGCTCAGCAAGTCAAACTTTTTCTGCAGGCCATGAAAATGTTCTGCCAACTACTTTGTATGCCATGTGACTATGGTTTATGGGACCTACAACTAATTTGTATTAATTAGCCATGTGACTATGTTTATGGGACATAAAGGTACCTTTTCACCATAGGAAGACACGTATGGCATCGCAGCAGAGCACCCACCTTTGGTGGAGCAGGTTATCAGTTCAAAGCTCAGCTCAGCCAGTCAGCTGGTCAAATCTATTCCCTAGGCTGGCAATAGCCTTTTTTTGCACTGAGTTGCTATGGTTCATGGGACCTAAATATACACCTTCACCATCAGGAAGCAGAGCACCCACATTCAGGGCAGAAGGTTACTGATTCAAATCCCAGCTCACCTAGTCTAACCTTTTCTGCAGACCATGAATAGGTTCTGCCAACTACTTTGTATTGAGTAGTCATGTGACTATGGCTTTTGGGACCTAAAGATATATTTTCACAATGGGGAGCCACATATGGCATTGCAGCAGGTCACCAGCTCAAATCCCAGCTCAGCCAGCCAGTCAGCTGGTCAAACCTCTTCCCTAAGCTGGCAATAGGCTTCGTTGCACTGAGTTGCTATGTGACTATGGTTCATGGGATCTAAGTATACACCTTTACCATCAGAAGGCAAAACACCCACATTCAGTGCAGCAGGTCACTGGTCCAAATCCCAGCTTAGCTAGTCAAACTTTTTAGCCAACTACTTTGTATTGAGTAGCCATGTGACTGTGGTTTATGGAACCTAAAGATACCTTTTTACCACTGTAAGCCACATATGGCATCACAGCAGAGCACCCGCCTTTGGTACAGCAGGTCACTGGTTCAAATCCCAGCTCAGCTTGTCAAGCTTTTTCTGCAGGCCATAAATAGGTTCTGCCGACTACTTTGTATTGAGTAGCCATGTGACTATGGTTTATGGGACCTAAAAATACCTTCTCACCATGGGGAGCCATATATGGCATCACAGCAGAGCACACACCTTTGGTGCAGCAGGTCACTGGTTCAAATCCAAGCTCAGCTAGCCAAACTTTTTCTGCAGGCCATGAATAAGTTCTGGTGATCTGCTGCACCAAAGGTGGGTGCTTTGCTGTGATGCCATATGTGGCCTCTCATGGTGAGAGGGCATCCTTAGGTCCCATAAACCATAGTCACATGGCTATTCAATACAAAGTAGTTGGGAGAACCTATTCATGGCCTGCAGAAAAAGCTTGACAAGCTGAGCTGGAATTTGAACCAGTGACCTGCTGCACTGAATGTGGATGCTCTGCCTCCTGATGGTGAAGGTGTATACATAGATCCCATGAACCATAGTCACATAGCAAATCACTGCAAAGAAGCCAATTGCCAGCCTAGGGAATAGGTTTGACTGCCTGACCTGGGATTTGAACTGGTGATCTGTAGCACCAAAGGTGGGAGCTCTACTGTGATGCCATATGTGGCTCTCTGTGGTGAAAACCTATCTTTAGGTTCCATAAATCATAGTCACATGGCTACTCAATACAAAGTAATTGGCAGAACCATAGTCACATAGCAACTCAGTGCAAAGAAGCCTATTGCCAGCCCAGGGAAGAGGTTTGACCAGCTGACTAACTAGCTGGCTTTTGAACTGGTGACCTGCTGCACCAAAGGTGAGTGCTCTGCTGCCATGCAATATGGGGCTTTCTGTGGTGAAATGGTATCTTTTGGTCCCATAAACCATTATAGTCACATGGCTACTCTATATGAAGTAGTTGGCAGAACCTATTCATGGCCTGCAGAAAAAGTTTTGCTAGCTTAACTTGGAACTGAACTGGTGACCTGCTGCATCAAAGGTGGGTGCTTTGCTATGATGTAATATGTGGCTCCCTGTGGTGTTAAGGTATATTTAGGTTAAATAAGTCATAATCACATGGCTACTCAAAACAAAGTAGTTGGCAGAACCTATTCATGGCCTGTAGAAAAAGCTTGACAAGTTGAGATTGGATTTGAACCAGTGATCTGCTGCACTGAATGTGGGTGCTCTGCCTCCCTATGGTGAAGGTGTATACTTAGATCACATGAACCATAGCCACTCAGTGCAAAGAAGCCTACTGCCAGCCTAGGAAATAAGTTTGACTGGCTGACTGGCTAAGCTGGGATTTGAACTGGTGACTGGCTGCATTATGGGTGGGTGCTCTGCTGTGATGCCATATGTGGCTCCCCATGGTGGAAAGGTATCTTTAGGTCCCATAAACCATTGTCACATAGCTACTCAATACAAAGTAGTTGGCAGAACCTATTCATGGCCTGCAGAAAACATTTGGCTAGCTGAGCTGAGATTTGAACCAGCGACTGGCTGCACCAAAGGTTGTTGCTCTGCTGTGATGCCATAGGAGGCTCCCCATGGTGAAAAGGTATCTTTAGGTCCCATAAACCATTGTCACATGGCTACTTAATACAAAGTAGTTGCAAAACCTATTCATGGCCTGCAGAAAAAGGTTGACTAACTGTGCTGAGATTTGCACTGAATATAGATGCTCCGCCTCCTGATGGTTAAGATGTATATTTAAATCCCATGAACCATAGTCACATGGCAACTCAGTGCAAAGAAGCCTATTGCCAGCCTAGGGAAGGGGTTTGACCAGCTGACTGGCTGGTTTTTGACCAGTGACCTGCTGCACCAAAGGTGGGTGCTCTGCTGCAATGCCATATGTGGCTCCCCATGGTGAGAAGGTATCTATAGGTCCCATAAACCATAGTCACATGGCTACTCAATACAAAGTAGTTGGCAGAACCTTTTTATGGCCTGCAGAAAAAGTTTGACTTGCTGAGCTGGGATTTGAACCAGTGACCTGCTGCACTGAATGTGGGTGCTTGGCCTCCTGATTGTGAGAGTATATACTTAGATCCCATGAACCATAGTCACATAGCAACTCAGTGCAAAGAAGCCTATTGCCAGCCCAGGGAAGAGGTTTAACCAGCTGGTTGAGCTGAGATTTGAACTGGTGACCTGCTGCACCAAAGGTGGGTGCTCTGTTGCCATGCAATATGTGGCTTCCCATGGTGAATTGGTATCTTTAGGTCCCATAAACCATAGTCACATGGCTACTTAATATAAAGTAGTTGGCAGAAACTATTCATGGCCTGCAGAAAAAGGTTGACTAGCTGAGATTTGAGCCAGTGACCTTCTGCACCAAAGGTGGATACTCTGCCTCGATGCCATATGTAGCTCCCTGTAGTGAGAGGGTATCTTTAGGTCCCATAAACCATTATAGTCACATGGCTACTCTATATGAAGTAGTTGGCAGAACCTATTCATGGCCTGCAGAAATAGTTTGGCTAGCTGAGCTTGGATTTGAGCAAGGGACCTGCTGCACCAAAGGTGCATGCTCTGCTGTGATGCCATATGTGGCTCCCCATGGTGAGAGGGTATCTTTGGGCTCCATAAATCATAGTCACATGGCTACTCAATACAAAGTAGTTGGCAGAACCTATTCATGGCCTGCAGAAAAATTCAACTAGATGAGCTGGGATTTGGACCAGTGACCTGCTGCACTGAATGTGGGTGCTCTACCTCCTTATGGTGTAGGTGTATATTTAGATCCCATGAACCATAGTCACAGAGCAAATTACTGCAAAGAAGCCAATTGCCAGCCTAGGGAATAGGGCTGACTGGCTGAGCTGGGATTTGAACTGGTGATCTGCAGCACCAAAGGTGGGAGCTCTACTGTGATGCCATATGTGGCTCTCTGTGGTGAAAACCTATCTTTAGGTTCCATAAATCATAGTCACATGGCTACTCAATACAAAGTAATTGGCAGAACCTATTCATGGCCTGCAGAAAAAGCTTGACAAGCTGAGCTGGGATTTGAACCAGTGACCTACTGCACTGAATATGGGTGTTTTGCCTCCTGATGGTAAAGGTGTATACTTCCCATGAACCATAGTCACATTGCAACTCAGTGCAACAACAGGGTGCTCTGCTTTCTGATGGTGAAGGTGTATATTTAGGTCTCATGAACCATAGCAACTCAGTGCAAAACAAGGCTATTGCCAGCCTAGGGAAGAGGTTTGACCAGCTGACTTGCTGGCTGAGCTGAGATTTGCACTGATGACCTGCTCCACCAAAGGTGGGTGCTCTGCTGTGATGCCATACATGTCTTCCCTTGGTAAAAAGGTATCTTTATGTCTCATAAACAATAGTCACATAGCTACTCAATACAAAGTAGTTGGCAGAACCTATTCATGGCCTGCAGAAGATTTTGGCTAGCTGAGCTGGGATTTGAACCAAGGGCCTGCTGCCCCAAAGGTGGGTGCACTGCCGTGACGCCATATGTGGCTCCCCGTGGGTTCATG
>WWET01002402.1:3965-18790 GCA_011038615.1 Limnodynastes dumerilii
GTCTGCTCTCCTACATGTAAGCTTGTGTATCAGAAGTTCTGTACACTAGTCTCTGCTAACGTACAGAATTTAGACCTAACTGTGAATCCAGCCCAATATATGCAATATTTATTGAATGATAACGTGCTATATGTCTATAGCATATAGCCAGGATCCAGATCAATTCTGGATCGGTCCATTGACATTATCTCTTTTAACAAAAAAGGGATTAACACCCTTTAATAGCGACACTACTTTTAAAGCTGCACTTAGTAACGCCGGAAATCCTATTTATATCCCTAAAGAGATCCTAAAAGACAATAAAAGAGTCAATAATGTTATAGAGATGGTAGTACTTTAGTGCGCTCTAATTCTTGTGTAGACTGATATTGACTTGGATTCTATGCAGATGTTAATGAATAAAATGATGGTGAAGTAATTGAGTCTGGGTTATTCTTTATTTTCTTTATCCCGGAGTGGGATACCCTGTGACCAGACCATTTGTTTATTTCAGGAGATCGGTATATAGAGCGTTTCTATCGGGCCTCTTTATCAACTGCCCGCTATATTAGCCGTCCCTTATCAGACATTGGTGGTCCAGCAAGCCCCACACGGATTTTTTTTAACCTTGTTTCATTTTTATATTCATGTTATTGAAGAAAATAAAGAATCCTTATTATTAATTAAACGTGGTGTTTCTCAAGACGGTTTCAATATACTTTTAGCCCAAGGGGCACCAATGTGAGTTTTTTCACCTTGCAGTAATAGTTTGGTGACACGGCACTCTGCGCTATATGTTTTCCTCTTTTCTCACTTTGGGCCGGATCCAGACCCCTGCGCGCTTTCCGTACGTGCGGGGTCTGTCCATCCGAGAGAGAGAGGGGAGTGCACGCCCCTGTCACTCATCTCTCTTGTGTGTGCAGACTGCGCATCAGCAGTCTGTACGACCACTGATCCGCACAAGTGTGGGAGCCCCCTCGAACACTGTACATTTTGCATGCTTCCCCTGCCCAGGAGGGGAAGCACTGCCCACTTTGACTAAATGGGTTGTACGGAATAATAGTTCCATACGATTTTTGCAGCTCCAGGGCTATCGTAACCCTAGCGTAACATCTGGAGGGCTCATGCGCCTTCCAGTGAAAACAGGCCACTTACACACCTTGCGCAGGTCTGGATCCGGCCCTTTATGTTTATATATGTAACAATATTCAAATGATACAGTATATCCGGAAATTTAGCTGGATAAATAAACCAGAGACTTAACTACTTTACCATCATTTTATTCATTAACATCTGCACTGAATCCAAGTCAATATCAGTCTGCACAAGAATTAGAGCTCACTAAAGTACTACCATCTCTATAACATTATCTCTTTTAAAGCAGTGAATAATTATTTTCTAAATGTGTCAATACTTGTCCTGTTCAGTGATCCCTGGCGGGCTTTTCTTGTTGAACATAAGAATAGAAGTTTTGAAAGAATAGAAGTTTGATACTGTAGCTATCTCAAGGGTCATTGCTGATTGCTAAGTACTATTGCGATAACTGTGATACAGAGCAATGGTGGTGGTTCACTGAGCAGCATTGTGCAACTGAGAGCATGGAGTGCTGCGATGGGGTATCCAGAGCAGCTGTGATGTTTCATTGAACAGTGTTGTACAGCTGAGAGTATGGAGTGCTGCGATGAGGTAAGCAGAACAGCGATAGTGGCCCACAGAAAAGCGTTTTACAGCTGATTCCGGAGCCTGGATTCCATAAGGAAACACAGGTGCCAGGAACGAATACTAGAGTACTTTTTGCACTGGCACAAATGAGACTATACTTGTGTTACCCATTGTAAGGTCAGAAATTGTGATTAAGCAAAGTAGTGAAAGAATGGCCTGCAATGATCAGATATTTGCATTCAATATAGCCGTGCCTATAGAAAGCAATAATTTCGGCGTTATGGAGAGCCTGGAGGTTAACAGGATGTAGAGTACGCCCAGGAGCCCCAAGATCAGGGAAGCAATGAAAACAAGCAAAACAGCAATGTCTGGTATGGTAAGTGCTGTGATTTGTGATAGTAGATCTGGGCAGCAAGCGCAAGGGCTTCTCTCATGTGGGAGTTGTGGTAATTGTACAGTAATGGCTCTTTTCAGCCCAAAGATATACAATCCAGATTTCCTCATTTCGCTTAGTATCTTGATATGTATCCAGCTATATTATTTTATATTTCTATGTATACCAATAAGAATAGCATAGAACATATGACTTGCATAGAATAATGAGACATACGAGGTAAACCTATAAAATAACGAGACTGTGATTCCACCTAGTAAACAAAGCAGTCAGAACTGGTTATAACTGCATATGTAGTGACCTTGAACATGTGGCAGAATGGGTTCCAGAAGGCACAACAGTTACCCAGCATTATTATAAGGAAGTTCTGAAAACGCTGAGAAAAAGAGTCAGAAAGAAATTGTGGAAAAATGGTTTCATTCTTCACCAGGACAATGCACCTGCTCACACAGCACTTTCTGTGAAGCAATTATTGACCAATAATCACATTATCACTTGAACATCCTCCATATTCGCCCGATTTAGCACCTTGTGACTTTTATCTTTTCCCAAAAGTTAAATCAGTGCTTAAAGGGATTTTGTGTCAGTTTAAGAAAACGGCAGATATGTTGAAACACCTGACAGAAATTGATTTGCTCCATGGCTTTCACCAGTGGAAAACAAGACTACAGTGATGTATTAGTGCAAATGGGGAGTGTATTGAAGGAGACAAGCATTACATTTGTAATACCAATAAATAAAAGTGAGATATTTAATAAGTTGCATTATTTAATAGAGAGTGTGTGTGTGTTTGTAAATAAATCCAAGGAAATGGCACTCCAATATACAAAAATAGAACTGCTCTTGGTGCTAAACACGATGTAATTAGAAGTAATATATTTAGGATAGATGAATGCACACCAGAGACTTATTATAGTAGAAAAAGAAGACATTTTAATGTCCAATAATTATCTTAGAAAAAGCATAAGTCCGACGTTTCAATATCCCACATGGAGATTTTCATCAGAAAACAAGCTTGTTTCTTTACTGATGTCTTTTTTCTACTATAATAAGTCTCTGGTATGCATTCATCTCTCTCGCAGAACCTCAGGTTTGATAATTGTGGAAATGTTCAATATCAATTCACCATCAATCTATAGGTATTTATAGAATCCTACGTTTTACATTACTGAGAGAACAAGAGTCATGATACATGTGTATTTATCCCATAGGTGTATTTTTCATATAAAAATAAAAATACAGTGATTAATAAGAAAATGGGTTTATTCATGCATTGATACAGCTTTTTATCTTTTCAATCTGAGTTCACAAGACAAGACACAATGTGATACAACAGGAGGTTGATACACAATATTATTATTTTTGAATAGTGAATCAGGACGACAGGCACCAATCTAGTAAAATGCACCAGAGGTAGTGCCTAGCCGTAAAATGCATTGAAGTTCAAAACACTAAGACGGCTTCTCTTCCCGTTTATATCACAAGGTAATATCATCGCTCCTCATGTATTAAGTGATACATATTGATCTACTTCTTCTAGCATCCAGGCCAGGGATCTGGGCGATTTTTCCGGCTCAAAAACGAGATCTTTCTCGCCATCTCTGAGTTATAGATGCGCTTACACGTCTCATATTTTATCCTCCTCCTCTCCATACACGGCTTCTCATAATAACGTCTTTGCTTTACTTCATCAATGATACCGTCTGAAGTAAGGATCCTGTTAGAAAAGAAAGATTGTGATGATTACACACGTGTCTGGGGCTCCTAAAGCAGGAAGGGTAGACCTCAATGCTCAGGAATGTATAGTTCAGTGTTGGCTAACCTGTGACACTCCAGGTGTTGTGAAACTACGAGTCCCAGCATGCCTTAACTGCAAAAGCGCAGCGGATACCTGACAAAGCATGATGGGAATTGTAGTTTCACAACATCTGCAGTGCCACAGGTTAGCCAACACTGGTATAGTTCCATATAATCATATGTTCTACACATAGACATGTGAGAGCAATCCTTAAAAGGCCACTCACGCAATGTGCGTAAGTGGCCTGATTTGACTGGAGGTCAATGTGCCCTCCAGATGTTACACTAGTGTTACTATGAAATTGTCTGTGCTTCCCCTCCGCCCGTTAAAGTGGGCAGGGAGAAGCATGCTAATTGTACAGTGTGGGAGGGGCTCCCACACTTGTGCGGATCAGCAGTTGTATAGACCTCTGATCCACACGATTTATTTAAGGAAGGCTTATGGCAGCTTAAGCTGCCATAAAGCCCACACGAGAGAGGGGAGTGACAGGGGGCGTGCACTCCCCTCTCTGTTGGACGGACAGAACCCTGCACATACAGAAAGCATGTAGGGGTCTGGATCCAGCCTAGTGATAGGTTTCCCCATATGTTTTAAGAATTGTTTAATATTTTTACCACCTCTTCTTGGATTTTATTTTTTTAGAATACAGTCTTCCTGAATTCTGACCTACTTTTATATATAACTGTTCTTCCCATATAATATGTGTCATGTCTTTTTAAAGCTTCCCCAGGATTCCCTCAAATTCAATATGTAGATTTTGGGATTTTTTTTTATTTTATTTCTTCTTTTGAAAACACATTAATATTGAATTAAGATGATCCAGTATGTAGCAACACTCCCACTGGTGGTTAACATTAGTTACAGCAATTATTTTAGAGAATCACTCTGGATTGCGGTAACACAAATAATTTCCAAAATATACTATAGAATATTCTACTGGCTTTACTCACTGCTAATTTACTTACATATCACACACAGCACAGACACAAATGTGAATTTTCTGTTGAAAATTGACTTTAAAACACTGCCTTTAATACCAGTCAAATTGCAGATAAAGAAACTATTTTTATAACTTGAAATTTGTTGCATATACCCCTAAAACTCTAGAACATTAGTCCAATATTCCGGTGGGTATAAGGCCAGGGTTGTCTCCCCATATATCATTTAACACGCACAAGGAACTAGATATAAAATGTGATACATGAAGAAGATTTTCTACTTTACAGCTATAAGTGTAAATGAGAAGTTACCTGTTTAAAACCTTGTAAGCGGCATCCACATTTCCATTTTGCACCATTACAGTGCGTGCAATAAATTTCAGATGGTTCGCCATCTCATGACACTAGGGTAAAAGAAAAAAGAATAAATTTATCAATCAATTCAGCTTGGCATAAAAGGCTTAAAAAGAGCCAGTACACTTGGGGCTAGATTTACTACATTTTCTCAAAGGGAGTGGAGATGTTGACCATAGAAACAAATCAGATTCTATCTGCCATTCTCTAGTATGTAAAAGGAAAATGAGAGATAGAATCTCATTGGTTGCTAAAAAAATTTATTTTTCCTTTTGATAAGTTTAGTCAATCTAGCCTTTGGATTTTGACAGCTGGTTCTATGCTTGGACACGTAGTACACTGGAGCCGATGATTTCACAAAACTTTAATAACTCCTTTAGGGAAGGAATGTTTTTTAAGGGGTGACATAACCATGTCCATTACAATGCAATGCAAAAAAAAAAAAGTGTGACCCTATAGCAATCCAGACAATCTAAATGATAAGTATGGAGGTATGACTGTAAAAATCTATAAACGTATACAAACCCCTCATCGTGTCACCAACACATGCCAAAAACACAGCACACCCTCTACAACACTCATCTCTGTGATGACCCTAATTACCAAAAACTATTTATTAACACGTTTTTTTATATAGCGCCATTAGATTATGTAGAGCTTTACAATTTTAACAATCATTATAACAAGACTGTGTGAAACTAAGGAAATACTATTGAAATGGAGAATCCTGATTATAATATTGATATACATTACATTTCCATCTAAAAGAAATTAAAGTTAAATCTGCCACAACTCGATAGATAGATAGATAGATAGATAGATAGATAGATAGATAGATAGATATGAGATAGATAGATAGATTTAATCATACACATAGTGCATGACCCCATATCATTTACAACACCTGCGTACAATCCCATATAACCACAGACAGTCAGCCCTTCCTATGCAGGGACAGAACATGGGTGTTAGGTCCTCACCAAAGGCAGGCTGTTACCCTTCAAGGATATGCCCATATATATATATATATTATATGCCATTATCTTTATGACATCCTAGGTCATAGTTCCATTTTCTGATTTATATTTACCTTTGAGGTAAAAGGTTTGTTTTTTTTGTTTTATGACTAACATGTATTAAAAAATGTAATGGAAAATATGTAAAACTATGCTCTCCTCTTTCTCGTTTATATTCATGCACATTCAAGAATACATAAGAAATGTTAATATTAATTTCAGTTTGTGAATTCAGATGGGTTTTACCGTTTTTTGGAACTCTTTCAAATACTTCTGCAAACAATGGCAAGCTTTCATATTCATACGGCCTAAAAAGAATATTTAGAAAATGGTAATATAATAAGTAATCTTATTGAAAAGCTCACATCAGCACCTTGTAATGTAAATTTCATTTTTGTGTTATTTCTAACACAAAACCAACAAACTAATCTTCAAAGCTGAACAGTGAGTGACAGGACTAATCCAATTTAATGGTGGATTTATTTGCACTGTGACCTACCTTCCTTACTGTCTGAGTTCTATAGATTTCACAGGGCTTAAAACAAAACGTGTGAGTGCACTGTGCAGGAATACTGATGTATGGTATTTGAATCAGATGAACATCAGCCCACTGAGGTATTTAATACTGTTGCCACAGAGTCGGACCTCCACAGCTCATGATACTCCTGATTACATTTACTTTTGGAAAAAGAAATAGGTTATAAAGTAAACCACAAATTCAATTTCAGCTTCTGAATCAGATTCTCAGTTCTTTGCAAGTTTCCAAGAAAGAATAAAATTGTTCTCCAGAAATGACACATTCTTCTGTCTGCTCTTAACCTATAATTTTACCCATTGATTTGTGGTTTAGAGTGTTGCAAGCTAAACATTATCAAATATCAAAAGCAGCTGTCTAAGATGTCTCTTTAAAGTTTTTTTTCAATAATACAGACATTATCACCCATCTTTAAAATGGTAAAATAGCATTATAATTGTAAAAAAAAAATGGAACTATAAATATATTACATGTTTTGCAGTTTTTGTGACAAGTATTTGAATATTTAATATAGTTACAGAATAAAAACTATGACCAAATTTACATTTGTTTTGAATAAACAAAATAAATTCTTATGTTTATCTATACAAAATAAAGATGATCAGGAATGTTAGAGTTAGGTAAAAAGAAACGTGTAGGTGTTCACCATGACAACCATCAGATTGCTATCATTTATCTAGAATTAAAGCTACTATGTGATTGATTACTTTTGGTTAAACCTTCACTTGCAGAAGCTTTAGAAAATCTACTTAACTTGAATACATATCAGGACTATGAACTGAATACTGAACTACGCTCAGATTCTACTTACGCTGCCATAAGCCTGCCTTAACTAAAGTGTGCGGATCAGCGGTCCGTACGAACAGTGATCAGCACAAGTGTGGGATACCCTTCCCCCACTGTACGATTACCATGCTTCTCCCCACCCACTTTAACGGGTGGAGGGGAAGCACATCCCAATTCTTTAGGAATGGCATCGTATGGAACTAGGTTCGACTAACGTAACACTAACATAACATCTTGCGTGCGTAAGTGGCCTGTCGTACCTAACTCTGGATTTGGTCCTCAATGAGGTAACATAACTTTCTCTGTCGCAATGACTTGTCACCATGTGTACAGCTTTATTCAAAATAGCAGAATATCCCAAGGGGTCCAACTTTATGTGTTCTGGCTCGTAGGATAATCCATGTATCTTTCAAGCTCTGTCTCTAATTACCTTGCTAGCTCTCCTGTATTGTTTCCAGTCATCCGCCCTTGTCTTACAATCTTCACCAAACTTCAGCTCCCCTACAACAGTCCTCTACAGCCCTAGAATTGTATCACTAACTCTCCTTTAAATTGTTCTCTTCAAGTTCGCCTAAATCAGTCCTGGTCAACCTGTGGCACTCTGGATGTTTTGAAACTACAACTCCCAGCATGCTTTAACTGCATAGGCATAGCTAATATTAGACAATTCATGCTGGGAGTTGTAGTTTCAAAACACCTGGAATGCCACAGACTGGCCAGGTCTGCCTTAAATATTCACCCCACATCTTCTCCAATAGTACTCCCAGCACACCCAAATCTCTCCCTGTTTTGTTTAAATCACCCCTTTACTATATATAAGAGGTATGTCTATAAAATAACGTGATTGTGATTCCACCTAGTAAACAAAGCAGTCAGAACCGCTTATAATAAGTAGTGACCTTGAACATGTGGCGGAATGGGTTCCAGATTCACAACAGTTACCAGCATTATTATAAGGAAGTTTTGAAAAAGCTGAGAGAAAGAGTCAGAAAGAAACGGCCGCAACTGTGGAAAACTGGTTTCATTCTTCACCAGGACAATGCGCCTGCTCACACAGCACTTTCTGTGACCAGCAATCACATTACTACACTTGAACATCCTCCATATTCGTCTGATTTAGCACCTTGTGACTTTTATTTTTTCCCAAAAGTTAAATCAGTGCTTAAAGGGGCACATTTGGAGTCAGTTGAAGAAAACGGCAGATATGTTAAAACAACTGACAGAAATTGATTTGCTCCATGCCTTCGACCAGTGGAAAACAAGACTACAGCGATGTATTAGTGCAAATGGGGATTTGTAATACCAATAAATAAAAGTGAGTTATTTAATCAGTCTCGTTATTTAATAGACATACCTCGTATAAGAACTTACCTACCTCACAATTATATGTAAAATTTTAATTGTCTCTGCATTTCCTCTGATAGTTCAGGCACAAAACCTCAATGGCAATTTCTAGCTTTTTATTCCATTGGATATTCAGCATGTATTGTTTGTTGCTGAGAAAACATATTGCATGTTATCAATTACAGCTGTTGTATAGGTTCTGAATCCAAACAGGCTGAATATAAGTCTGATTCATGGATAACCTCAGATGGGCCTAATTACAAACAAAGAACTGTAGCTCTCAGTCCCAACATTAATCTGGCAGACCAAAACATTACAGAAAGATGCAGGTCATGAACTTAAAAATAATACATTTAATATAGCCTAGCTAAACTTGGAATATCAGAGAATTTTCTTTAGCACACTAGCAATATGTGATAAATTATTTGACATCTGAAACATTAAAAGGGTGCTATTATGAAACATCATCTGTGCAGTGATTGTTAAATAGACTGTTTTCTAATGGCAAAAAAATGAAAAACGTAAGCAGATTCTAGCCTCTGTTATCTTTTTATAAGAAAAATATGGTAAATATATATAAAGACTACCTTAAACTACAATTAGGTTTTCTTGCAAAGCTGTGGTTACCAACAATAACTTTGTAAAAATTATCTATTTATCAAATAATAATGAAAATGTATTATATCCCCCCCCAATCCTACAATAAAAATAGTATTATAAAGGTTTTCTATATGCACAGCTTTAACAAAAATTTAATTGAAATTAAGTTTTATGGTTGCAAAACTATTGAACATATACAATCAATATGAATGTCATGCCCACTCCAGTATCTCTCAGCTGTTCTGCAGTATCCTGACAGGAAGACACTAACAAATCCAGGAACTGGTCAACCGGACATCAGCACTCTGATGTCGGTTATGAATAACCGTCAGCCTTTGACCACATTATAGTGTCTAGTCCATCAAGCGTGTTCTTGCTCTGTACCCTGTTGATTTGCTTCAACATGTCCTTGTGTGACTCCCAGCCTTACCTTCCTTTTCATACCTGTCCAATGACCCCCTGTATGCATTGGTTCATTGCTTAATTCATCTTGGGTAATTGCAATATATGGAAGGTTTACCTTCACTCCAATGTTGTCTACTAGTTACTTGTTCCTTTTCTAGCCTCTTAGGTCCTCTTGGGAGATTAGTGGATGTGTTCAGTTAATCTCCACACTGTTCTGTCAGCATGTATGACCTCCAGTACATATTCCATCTGGCAATTTTCCATACCTTCCAATTGTCTCGATTCCAGCGGGACAGTCACAATTTTGGGTGACTGTCCCGCTGTCCCAGTTGCCTTCCAGTTTGTCCCTTTAAGTGGGCTACACTGGAGGGCAGGTTTTTTTTTTTTTTTTAATATTGGATTTTTTCCCATGTGGCATGGCAATGGGGGCAGGGCTTGGGGTTGGCAGAGGAGGAGCTTGGGTGGGATGGAGGTGGAACTTGGGTAGGACAGAGGCAGGGCTTGGGTGGGACAGAGGCGGTACTTATTTGTCCCGTTGTCAGGCTCCAAAATGTTGGGAGGTGTTAATTTTCTTTAAAGACTGCCCAGAGTATTTAAATTAACCGGAGAGGGCATGGGGGAGGCTGGTAGCGGCAATATCCGTGCGGACATTTCACGGATAGTTAGGGTAGCCCTATACTTATAAGTGCCATAAGGTACCTAAAAGGGAGGCGGGATGGGGGCAGAATAGGTGAGTTAGGTGCAGGTCTGTACGCACCTAACTCACACCGGATCTGTGAATCCTGTCCATAATGTATGAGTGTATCTTATCTTATCCTATCCAACTCACAGTAAGCCTTTTCAGGTGCTGTTGCCACCTGGTACTTCCATGAGTGTTTGGTTATGCTGTCTCAATCTGGTAACTTGGTCACCATTGAGGACAAACAAGTACCTGGAAAAGGACTAGAATAGGTACTGGTGGGAAAAGTACAAAGGTAGGGTGAAAACACAGTTTCATGTTAACAGTGACAGATGTATGATGGGTAAAGGCAGGATCAATGGAGGCAAAGGTACTCTAGATACAGGTAACTGGTGTTAAACAAGGACTAGATACTAGGAATACAGAGAATTAAGTACAGGGAAAAAGTATAGGGACCAGGACACAGAGTACAAAATGCCAGATATGGAATTAATGAAGATTCCAGAAATACAGACAAGACAAATGAGAACAAAGACATGACTAAGACAAGAAAAATGTAAAGAAAAGGGTTCCAGAAGGGATTAAAAGAAGCAAAGAATATTTCCAAGAAACAAAGGCAAAAAACAAGAGAATAGGCTGCATCCTAATTTACACTTTGTGGTATTACACATTGTACAGTTACGTCACACTGCCACAGACTCACCACACAGAGGTGAGTATTACAGGGAAGTCTATGGGAAGTTTAGGGTTAGGCTGTGGGGAATGGAGTCTTAGGGTTAGGCTGCGGGGAAGGGAGTCCTAGAGTTAGGCTGCGGGAATGGCAATCTTTGGGTTAGGCTGAAGGGAAATGAGTCTTAGGGTTAGGCAGTGGGGAGGGAAATCTTAGGGTCAGGCCGTGGGGAAGGGAGTCTTAGGGTTAGGCTGCAGGGAATGGAGTCTTAGGGTAGGGTAGCTAACTCTCCCGGAATAACTGGAAGACCTCCGAAATTCAGGCAGTTCTCCCAGTATCCAGGGAGAGCCGGAAAATCTGCCGCATGTGAGGCCCCTCTGCCTCTCATAATAGTAATCGCTAGTGTTACTGCTTGCCTCTATATCTTCCCTCCGGGATCTCCCAGAGGGTAGATTTGAAAAGACAGCAGCCCTGTCTTAGGGCCAGACTGTGAGGAGGAGAGGGTTAGAGTTAGGGTAATAGAACAAGAGGGGAAGGATTAGGATAAGGGTTGGGGTTATATTAATATTTGCAGCTGAATCTTCCTTCTTTTGAGGATCGATTGCTTTTCGTTGAGGCAGAAGCAATTGATTTAAGAGCCAGTTTGGAATTTTACAAAAGGGCCATTCTTACTGCAGAACCACACCCCAGGAATATTAAGGTAGAGTCCTGTAACTACAAAATGAGTGGGGAGTGTGGCATCTTCTGGCTCATGCAGTAGTTAGGATGCGGTGGAGACCCAGCATTGCTGAGCCTTGTTATAATATCAGCGTCAGCATGTTAAGCCTTCTAAGCATGCTGCGCTGTAGCCGATGAAAATAAAAAATGTAAAAAAAAAACTGTGTCAAAAAAACATTCACAATATACATTTACACACGTCATATGAATATACACATTTACAAATCATTATATTGCCCCCTACCATCTAAAATTAATATAGGTGGCCACACTGTGTTTTAATAAACTTATGTTAAACTAAAGTGTGTTGAATAAAGTAAAAAAAAAATGTTTCTGACTCACCGTTTAGCTGTCCTCATTCTTGGGAATAGTTGCTTGTAGTTTCCTCTTTCTTTGCAGTTAATCTTCTCTGGTTGATTAAAGAATCTCGTCCACTTGCTTGAAGATGATGTTCCGGTCCATCCTTCTGTTCTTCGGCCCCTTCTGGCACTTGCCCTGACGACAGGCTCCGTCCTCTTCATGGGCACTGCTACTAATGACCATTCAGTCAGTAGATGCACCCTTTTATAGAAACTACAAGCAACTCGTCCAAAGAATGAAGCTAAACGGTGAGTCAGAAATACTTTAAAGTGACGGCGATTTTTCAAGGGAAAATCGCTGTGCTTTTCTATAGAAAAACACAGCGATTTACACCTTGAAAAATCAATACAAATCGACAGTGCTTGAAAAGTGCAGGCAAAAATCGTTGGTTAGTGAATACCGGGATTTTAACTAAAAATCGTGGGAAAATCACAGTGAGAACGATGGATTTGTAATCGCTTGCAAAAAGCGACTTTAGTAAATATACCTCTTAGAATCACCCCTAAGCCACAATAATTACAGAATAACTGTTATTTACCTCTGTCTGACATTTCTTCAGTTTTTATCTGGCTTGATTTTGAGGATCCTTGTGACATGCAGGCAATAACTGAAATAGAAGCTGTGCTATAGTGATGTGAAAGTTCAATCTCTCTCCTGTCATTTCCCAACAAACCACGAGGAGCTGCAAGGAGAGAGGCTGAGCTTTGCTGTCTGTGTAGCACAGTCTCTCGCTCTGCAACTGCCATGCGCTGACCAACACTTGACTCACAGAGGACCTGCAGGGAAAGGTAGTATAATAATTGTACAATAGGGGTGGGAATAAGGACTTACTAGTGGGTTAGCGGTCGGATGGACCACTGATCCATTTGTGTTACTTAAGGCTACATTATGACAGCGTAAGTCACTAAAACTCTGCAAGAGAGAGGGGAGTGACAGGGGGAGTTCACTTCCCTCTTCTGTGCAGACTTTCTTCTGTGCAGAAAGAGTTCTGGATCTGGTCCACAGTGTTCACTAAACCATGTCAACTTATCCCTGCTCTTGGAACAGAGTAAACCAAAGAAAGTAGGACTTGAAAACAGAATAATTTCTATAATCCTCAATGAAATGCTGCCATCTTGTGTTGAAATCTGAATTTTTTTAAACCAAAAAATTTGCTTTGTTCACAGAAAAATCACAAATTTTCTATTTTCTAAAACAGGGATGTTGCCCTGACAAAAAAAGGCTTTAGTATCCCCCCAAAAGCAGTCAGGGTTCAGGGTTTGGTTATATAACATATTTGCCACCCCTCCCAGAAAATCCCGAAGCCTCTCAGATATTAGAAAATCATATAGGGTCGGGAACAGCAGAGCATAGCGAAAGTATCATGACAGCCCGTGCACTGTGCTTCAGACCACGCACATAGTCCAGGGAACAGAAGCATTGGAGGGATCTTCAAGAAGAAGCAAGAATATGGTTATATAGAAGTTTTTCACATTGAGGTTAAGAGAAATAAGTATTAATATTGCATTAAATAGAAGTTAGGAGTAAGAAGGTTTTTTTTGTGTTCTGTAATATTTATATTAAAAATAAAGACACACTTGGAGTAAAGATATTGGGGTAAATCCAGACCTACAGGCTAGTTACGTTAGAACGTGTAGCATATTTACGCTATCGTAATTTCTATGGACTCCCCTAGACATTCCCCTCGCTCGTACGCACTTTGGACGTTTCACGCTGCCCAAAACCTACTTCAACTTTTCATAGCGTAAGTACTCATGTACGTAATAGATTAACGTACATGACGGCCTAGCCTGGCACATACTGTCCAATTTAAATGCCTCCCTCCACCTACAAAGCGTAATTACGGGTGTCGTATTGATGCCCTCGCCCCTTCGTTCGTAGTTACGCTGATGGTACGTACGTTTAGCGTTACGTGGTGGTGTCATCGGCTAGCGTACTAAGCTCAGGATCTGGCCCATTATTTATAAAAAAAGTCAATAAACAATTAACATAAAATATAAGGTGTTTAGAACATCAAGGGCAGCTATGTTAAAGTCTAGCTGTTAGCATAACCCTAAGACTCCCCTCCTATGTTCTATTTGCTCCCCGCAGCCTAACCCTAAGACTCCCCTTGTACACTAACAGTATGTCCGGTACAGAGAGTCTGTGGTGGGTGTGAAGCAGGTCTTCCTTTGGGTCTTGCACCGGGTGTCAGAAAGTCAAAGAATGGGTAAGTTGCCGAAAACTTTATTAGGCATTCTTACCTATTCATTAAGAAAGCTTTCTAATTAGGTAGATTTTCGAAATAGAGACAGCCAAAAATTAGCTGTCGGCTGTCTGTATTTCGGAAATCTGAGTTTCACACGGAATTTGAGGGAAAGGCAACGAGCATAGAAAGTTGGCCGCAGTGCATTTGTGGAAAGGGAAGCTACATAATACTAAATTGGGAAAAGGGGCATATATCAATAGGAGCAGTAGCTGTGTAAAGTAAGTCATTGCTACAGGTATTTTCAAAGGGGAAATGCCCTTATTTGTAATAAAAACAATAATGTACACTTTGGAAAAAACTGAACTTTAAATTTATAAATAAATGCACGTTTAGCATAAAT
>WWET01002402.1:35850-60023 GCA_011038615.1 Limnodynastes dumerilii
ATATATATATGATGATTGATATGTCTTAATCCTGATATAATTTGACCCTATTGTTATTTTTTTTTGTTTCTTAATATTATATCCTGACTCATGCAGAATATAGTTTAGAAAATGAAAACTGATTTTACCCGACGTCTTAAAAACAATGGTCACTATCACCTTCCCTAAAATCTGTTGATGAGAGTTTGTAACAATCAGTAATTAACCTTTACAATATTTTAGAGGGATACAGTCAATATCATCCCCCTTGAAGTCTCCAATGTAATATACTATAGGTGGATATCTATGAAAAACACTGAAACTGCTATCAAAGTTAATATGCTCAAAATTAACGTTCATATGTTTCACATTCCTTATATAGAATCTGTTAGATGTATAAATTATTGGGTATAGCAATTTGCAGCAATATAGAACTTTAAATCACTATTAAAATAAAGATGGAACATAAAATGCACATCTTGCTGATGAAAACAAATACTTTATAAAAGAATTGAGAAAGTATGTTTTATAATTTATTGCATTTACCAAATTCAACAGTAGATGGCGCTACAAGCTTTACCATAAAATTAGCTTCTGTTACTTCTTGTGCTCTATACTAATTATTTCCCTATAACCATTTTAACCATGTACAACAATCTTGTCTGAGGGCCATTATTTATCTGTGATACATTATTGTCATTATTTAACAATTTGTTGCTTTTTTTTCTTTTATAGCTATGAGCTGGTGAAGTATCTGAGACATTACATCAAGAGCTGTCTGGGATCTGTGATAGAGGAGGAGAGTGAGAAGTGTACGTTGGCTCAGAGCCAGGGAGAAGGGTCCGGATATGATACTCTTGTACATCGTGTTACCAAACGGACACGTGAATCCAAAGAGTGAGTTTAAATGACGGATTTGTCCATATTTCATGGATTTAGCTTAATTTGTTATTAGTGGTTAAATGTATGCCTTATTGGCAGGGTTGCCTGCTTTTCAATGCTTCCCTCTAGGAGATTCCAGAGGGAAGCGATAGATGCCTTGGTGGGGGCGGGGCTAAATGACATCATTTCTGCAAACTGGATCCCGAAGCACCGCCCACTTATCACCAGTGTTAGTTCTGTGTATTTGTATGGGTGAGTGCAGGGTTTGATGACACAAATTGCATCATTAAGTCTTGGCCAGTCTCTAGCAACACTAGTAATTGTAGTATTGCTTTAACATTTTCTTACGCACATCAGTTTTAAGGTGGGCTTTACCTATACAGTATAATTTACTGTCAAAAATATTAACTAAGCTCTTTATTGTGATGCATAAACGGTCAATAAACACTGACAGAAATGTGCTTTGAAAACAGAAATACTGTATGTGCATTTGAATGTCTCTTGTGTTTGCTACATGTATTTATTTACTTGCGGACTTGTAACTGTCATGTGATGGCACTTGTCACATGCTGTGGATTCCACTGCTGGCCACCAGCTCTCACAGCTTCTGAATCCCAGTACTGGCCACCAACTGTCATAGGACATGGATCCCGATGCTGGATACCAGTTGCTAGTAGGATTGTATAGTTTCCAGCTGTTGTCCAGTTAAATTACACTATTTGCAAGGGGAAATGGCTTATTATGATTTATTCCAATTTATTACCGACACCTTGGGTATAAGTATATAGACTGTTACTGGCTCCTCCAACTGCCTGTAGGAGATACTTGCTGCCACCACCAATAATTTTTCTGGCTATCCACTGATATGACTGCTGCACGCAGTAGGTGTCTGGCTGATGTCCCCATGAACTGCTCGCTATGGATCAAGGCTGCAGGTAGCTGGCAGAGGTCACAAGACGCTGGGTTCAACCAAGGGGACAGCCAGGGAATGGAATAGAGTGTAAGCTGTTATCTGGTCACAGGATACAGCAGGTCATAGGCATTAAGTAAAATTTTCAATAAGTGATATTTTATTGGCTCAAGTGTCCTGACAATGACTTTTACACACTTGTTGGTGGTACTAGTGATCATCTAGAAGTTCAGATACAGATCTTTATACACTGTTTCTGACACACATGTTGGCAGAGGGTAAACCTGCACCCTGCTCCTACACCTACCACAACGTCTGAGATCTAACTTTATTTACGCAACCTGCGTAAGATTTCGGCACGGAAATCCATTAGACACGGACTTCAAATCAGTGCTTAGTGAGATAAATGTGGAGGAGGCATTGAAATGGCCTATTAAGGGCGTGGTTAGGAATGTACACACATACCTAAGCAACTTAAGCACGAATATACGCACGGAGAGGTAGAGTTGCCCTATGGTGGTGGAAGTCTGCTGAAGTCCGTAAGTACGAGTGTAGTGTCATGGGTGTTGCCTTGCCCCTTAGGTGTGTATTTGTATGAATACGTGCATACTTACTTTACTCAGAAGTTTGAATATGGTCCCCAGTGTCAACAGGATTTAATATTTTCTCTAAACACAATTTAAAATTTACACCAATCTGTGATTTCCCATCTTAGTTATTTTCTATGTCTGTCCCAGACACAGGTTGAAAGGCTATACATAAATATATTAGTGTTGTCCTCTGTTTTGGAGTACAGAAATAGTAATATATCACTGCTTTCAAATCATCACTATTTATTATTAATTATTATTTGTAAATATTTACACTAAACATCACTGTTTAAGTTGATAAACTTACTAACAACCTTCTACGCCCAGTGCCCCAACACCAGCTGCTATATGTCTAGCTGTGGCTTCGAGAGCATCCCCAATATACTGGAGGATAAGCATATCCCAGCTACAAGTTACATATCTAACTGCTCACTGATGGGATATTGAAGGATGGAGGTTAGCAAAATGTTACGGATGCGCATTACCAGCTATTTATTTCCAGTATGGAAATGTTAGCTGTACCTCCAGTTCAGGCATCATATATTGCTATACATTGATAGTGGTCATTTAGATTTATCATTTCTCAGTTGTACTAAAATCAAACCCATTTGTTTTCCTCTTTTGATACGCAATTAAATATATCCCCATTAAGCTGGGTACATGCTTAGTTACCCATTGCCGTCCAATCTGATCTCCCAATGTCTTGTTTGACAGACTAGACATTCATTATCAGTTGTTCAAACAGCTGGACAATAGGCCAGATCCACACTTAGGGCCTGATTCAAGCATAAGAAAGCTTTTAAGAAGGTGTGGATCAGCATGTATCCGCACTTATCTTAAAGCTTCCTCCCCGTCACCTTCCCCTTTTTTATGATCCTGGGGCACTTAAGAGTGAAATTAAGAGTGAAATTTTGAAAGGTTTATGTACAGCACTGAATTCTTAACTCTTTTTTCTTGTTTATATTGCAGTTTTGGGGTTTCACATACCCCTGAGCCAGCAGCGTCCGTTACCTTTCCATATATATTACATTTTCTGTTCGCTGGTGGACTTTAATTCTCAACTGCCGTTTATTTATTTTATTTTACTTTTTTCATTTGGTGAATAGTGAAACCTTTACTGCCAGCAGGTTATCTGTTGGCGTTAAAAATGTCACGCTAGCGTACTACACCCATTTATACAGCCACATTTTTTCCCTGATCCCTAACCTCCTGTACACTTCTGTCCTGTAATTTATTTTTCTTGCTTTTCCACTTTCCCTGCGTTCTGTCTTAGGATAGTGCCCCACAAGTTGCTTCTCTTGAATATGCCCCCTAGCATGTAATGTGCAGTGCACTCCTCTGTTATTTCCCCTTTATCCTAACAAGTTCAGGGGATTTGCTTTTGGCCACACTCTAGAGAATTGGTCTGTATTATATTATTTGTATTACTTTGAGAAAAATATAATTATAGTTTCTTATTGGTATGAATGATGTATTTACACTCGAGTCCTTATATTGTGTTAGTTTTGACTGGCTGCAAAATACTCCTGCCAGCTATAAAATCTTTATTTTACAGGTGTTTTTTGCAAAATGGTTTAAAGTTCCCTTCCTAAATTGTACCACTTGTCTACAGACTTTACATAAATGTTGAAAAACAAATGTAAACATCCAATTAGTAGGGAACCTGGTGGAAAGACCAAAGAGAATATAGCAGTTTGAGTGATTTAGGAAACATATGCTGTGTGTTTTAGGAGACGTTCTTCAAATAGCATACAAAGAGAAATATTTAGGCTTTTTTCTGTCATTATGATACTGGATTTTTTCTTAAAGTTTGAAATATTTCTCAGTATATATGAAAAAAAAAAGACTGGCAACCTAACTAGCATTGAGACCTCCAGACTTTTCATCCTTAATAAACATAAGGCCTCTGATTGAATTGGTTCCAGTAATAATTTATTATCCTGAGATTTTAGAAGTGCTAACAAGAGATACTGAACGACTAATGAAGCCGTCTTTGGATTTACCTCTCCTGGCTCAATGTTGATATTCTGCAAATGGCATCACTTTCTTTAAGTGCATTCATTATGAATGCTAAATTGGTGGTCATACTTTAAAAATCAAAGCAACAGTGATGTTTTGGGTTTTTTTAATTTAAATTTTGGATAAAAAATTGTAAATTGCATCAACTTGCAGTGGTAATTTAATACTTTATTTCAGTCAGTATCTGTCTGTTTACCTATTTACTATATTGTGCTGCTCTGACTTAACTGTTTGCCATAAGTAGAACTACAGCCCAGTTATACTGCCTGGTGATTGATGTGGCTAGATACTGATCCGGCTCTGTTAATCTCTCCCAATTTCAGTTGTCCTGTTATAAAAACTTGACTTGTGTGTAGTTGACTATGCTACACAATACTTTGAAGCTTTTACTATATTGGTTTCCAAAGATAGTTCTCATGAATCAGAGATACAACCTTATCTTTTGATTAATGCGGACTATTCTAAATCTTGGGTTACATTTGTCTGGTTGAAAGGTTTAAGAAGATTTATTGAGGATGAAAATCTTTGGGATGAACTGTTGTTTCTGAAGTAAGGACGAGTTTGTCAAGCTATCACTTGTTTCTTTAGTAATCCAAGAACAATCCTTAAAGAATCATAAAAACAACTAGATGAACATCTAAAGATATGTTTAACTGTACCATAGGTTCATCTGCTGTTTTCCTACATGACCAACAAGTTCCAAAAGTTCACCACAAATAAGTTGAGATGTTTGAAAGAGCGTCAGGAAGTTTTTGTTGCCAAGTATTAAATTCCGATTATGATTAATTAGTGATAAATCTGGATATCCTGCTCACTATGGAAACGGGGAGGTCTGGTTTAAATTAGATGCTAATGATCCTTAAAAACATGTTCGATTTTGTAAGTTATTTAAAGCCTATAACTAGTCTTTTTTTTTCCCCCTGGATATGAGACCTTTTCTGTAGATACTGTTTTAGCATGCAGAGGTGGATATATGTCCCCAACATGACATTTTGTACTTTTTTTTTATTTGTCCTGAATGTATATTGATCTGCACTGTGCACCTAAGGTTTGGGTAGTGTGGCAGAAGTCCCTATAGGCTTCATTATTTCTACGTAGTACAAAAAAATCTCAACTGTTACAAGAATGGCATTCAGAAAATCCTACACTGCAGGCAAGTATACAACAAATAAGCTAAATACAAAGAAAATTCTAAACAAAAAATAGACAGTGTATTTACATAGAAAAATAATAGATAATAAATGCACATTGTGATTTTTTTTTTAAGCAAATAACTTATGAAGCAAACATCCTGATTTTTTTTTCTCCCTTAAGGTACACTGAGATGATGCTTTCCCTCAAGAATGTCATGATGTCTGTTGTAGAAACTCTTCTCAATAAATTTGAAGAAGATCAGGCCAAAAATAGAGAAATGCAGAAAAAGGCTTTGCAAGAGCAACACAGCAATAGATACACTGACAACTGCTCTGAGAGTGATTCTTCCTTTAATCAGGTACTTTTTTAATTTTACTTGTTTTTCACGCTGCACATGTTTAAGTTCATTTGCAGTACCAGATATTTAGTTTAAGATGTCATTACACTGGTAAAATACACCTCTCACAGACTAGGCGACCTCTGGATAAGAATTACTATAGTGAATATAATCGATACACGGGAGTAGTATCCTGCACAGGATGGGAAACCGTATAGCTCTGCTATAGTTAGTAATAATGTTGAATCAATTAATATATTAGCAGGGGTGCTGCTGTGATCAATTAATCATATATCCACAAAAAAGAGCAAATAAAAGATCACTTAAGCGTACTCCATAGGATCAGTACTGTTCCCAAGCAGATATATTAAAACAGTAAATTTTATTAATTCATTTAAAATCGTAGATACTGAATGAATATAAAATGGTTTAGGATAGCTTGTAAAGATCAGAAAAAACTTGGTTAAAATGGTGAATATAACCAACTTTTGGGCCGGAATCACTGCCGTGGACGTATTAAAGACTGCATATACACAATCTACTTAACAAAACGATACGTAAATTACGTAAAATAGTTACAACACATGCGTAGTAGCTATTATCTGTAAATTAAGGGCGTATGTGCAATACGTTCGGGGCTGTGAATCCGGCCCTTTATGACTAGATTTACTACACTGCAGTAAAGGAAAAGTGAAGATATTACCCATAACAACCAATCAGAGTCTAGCAGAATATGGTTGCTATGGGCAACATCTCCACTTTTCCTTTTCTGCAGTTTAGTAAATCTAGCCCTTAATGTGCTATAAATCAGTGGTCGAAGTGGAAAGTTAAAGTTAGCGGTATAGACATTTAGAAGTGGTGGTATGGAAACAGAAATAATATAAGAAAATGGAGATTTACAGCTTTTAAGTTCAATTAGTGGGAGAAGTGGCACTATGATATACCACCATATACCTACTCACTATAGAGCTCTGCTATAAATTTTACTATATGAGTGCATTTAATTTCTGTATTCTCATACATATTTTTATTCTTTTTAGAGCTATACATTCATGAATCAAGAACAGTTGCAGCTTATTGCTGAGCAGTTAGATCCAAGTCAACCTGAGGAGGTATTGGTTATTGTTTTCTTTATCTTCAATTATAATTTGTCATATTTTATGCTGCATATCCTTAGTTTTGTCTGTTTCCATATCTTGTTATTATCTTTACATATCCTTGGGCTTGCATTTGTTCTCAGTAATGTTTTTTTTTTTTTTTTTTTTTTTTATATTTTTGAACGTTTTTCAAACAAAAGCGTGAATTTTGCTGCCCGTTGACCTGGGAATATTTCTTTTTAGAATCATGTTCTCTTTCTCCAAAGGTTCGGAAAGAAGCAATGCAAACCTTGTGTTCTGCACCCCCATCTGATGTTCTCAACTGTGAGTGCTGGCATATTCTTCACAAAAACCTCACTCTGTCTCTGGCCAATCCAGACTCTACATTTACAGTAAGAACATTTTTTTTTCATTTAGGCAGTTACAACGATGTTGATGCTGACATAGCCATTGCCTGAAGTTTTAATTTTAGTTGTGAATAACTCATATCTATTGTTATGTGCTGCTGTAATATTCACAGCAGCATGAACTCTTTCACTCCTGGCTACTTGAGCAGTCAGAATATAGCCCTTAATGCTAGCTGGATTTCTGTTCCCCTGGTTGTTGCTAAGAAACTGGAAAACAGTAGCTCAGAAAGGCCTGCAGAAGCCACTCCAGGTGCTAGCCTGATTAATAGCTCTCAGCTGCTGCCTAACAGCCAGGATTCAGACCAACCACAGCTGGGAGGCTCTCCAGCTCTGATTGGTTGTTTAGTGTTTAAATACCCAATAATGAGAACTCCTCCTTGCTGGTGATACTGTTTGATCTAGCCTTCCTGTCTGTTTGCGTCAGCGTTTGTTCAGCAGAATCCTTGTCCTGCTTCCTCTTGTTCTGCTGTTCTCTTGCCTTGCAAGCAGTTCTTCTTGTTAGTCTTTTTGTTGTTCTGATTTCTCTGCATTCTGCAGGGTTCTATCTTTGTTTTTTTCCACACTTTCTGTTCTGTATCTGTGCTTCCCTGGTGTCTGCACTTATTTACTTGCTCCCTGGTTTCCTGTGTGTTAACCCTGTACCCTGGATCTTATCAACTCTGCCTTTACTTGTTTGTGTACTCACCCCTTGCACTGTTCTCCTAGTACCTGTCCCAGTATCTCCTGGAATCTGTTGTCTGTGTTCTGGACACGATCCTTATATGGGTTAATGTTGTTAGTTGTGTCTTGTCGTTTTCAGTTCAAGTCTGTTCCTCCATCCTGGATCTGTTATCCCATGCTGTTTGGTATTGGTGTTGGTCTCCTTGTGGTCCGTTTCAGTCTTGTCTGTTTGTGTTATGTCCAGTCCTGCCATGATGTCTGGCTCCCAAACCCTCCTTGCTACTCCGGGAGCCACCACTGGAGGCTGCAACCTGCTGGGTGTCCTCCAGACCAGCCTATCCCCACCATCAGGGGCTCTAGCGAAGACCAGGCCCCAGTTAGGATCTGGTCTGCAGTCAACCCGGGAAACGTAACATCTAATACAGAAATGTGCTGTAACTTTAGTGTTTATATGGACTGTTTTTATTGCACTCAGATGAACACTTAGGAGACCCAGCAAAGACTTCAGACAGTGCATAATATTAGCTTTAATAGGTCCACATTTATTGTTTACATTTGCCGCTCCGGAAATCTAATTTTTGACATACAGACAGCTGACAGGTAATTGTCAGCTGTCTGCATTCTGAAAATATGTTTAATTAGAAACTTTTTATAATGGATGGGTAAGTATGCTGAAACATCTATATTCCGGCAACTTGCCCATTCATTACGCCGACAGCTTTCCGACCTTAAAAGTAGACTTAGGGTTAGGCTCTGGGAAGGGCATGGAGCCTAGAAGGGAAGACTTAGGGTTAGGCTCTGGGGAGGGGATGGAGCCTGGAAGGGGAGACTTAGGGTTAGTTACAGGGAGGGGATGCAGCCTAGAAGGGGAGATTTAAGGTTAGGCTGCAGAGAGGGAATGGATCAGAGAAGCGGAGACTTAGGGTTAGGCTGTGGGGGGTGGAGGTATCAGAGAAGGGGAAGGTTAGGGTCAGGCTGCGGGGGAAGGGAGGCTTAGGGTTAGGTTGTGGGGATGAGATGGAACGTAGAAGGGGAAGGTTAAGATTAGACTGGAGGGAAGGGAGGGTTATTGTAAGGAGGGGGAAGGTTAGGATAAGGGTTGGGATTTGGGAAATACTCACACGTCGGCACTAGGGATTCCTTCTGGGGGTCTTCGCTTACCTGTCTCTGGAGGGGAAGAGACATTTGTTTGTAGTCCATTGTCACAGATGGCTGATAGAAAATGGCCCTGTCACAAAAGGGCCGTTCAATGTAGCGAACCAAACCCACATTTATTTTTCATATGCAAATATTCTTGTGTCAGTCCATGTCCATGATATAATTTGGAGTAGCGTTGCCTTCCCCATCTAGCAGAGGCAGAGATTCCAAATATGCAAGCACTGCTTTGCCTTTGTTAATAAATACATTTGGTATATTTTCATGATTTCCCAAGACAACATATCACATGAAAAACAAACACGTGGGGAAGTGATTTCCCAAGACTCCTACTTTCCAGTAGTGTTACCATATTTTTAATACTCAGATTCAAGGCTGCTGTGTAAATATAAAGAGCCCAGTTCTATTAACTGTGACGTTGCAGTCCTATTGGGCGCAATGTGAACATTGTGCACATCATGCGCAATAGGACAGGGGAACATCACCCAATTCTGTTGGAAGTTTAAAATTGCCCATGTCCCATGTGACAGAACAGCATAGGAGGTTATAAATATTGGTCCGGCAAGCAGAGAAACGGCTGTGGTCAGAGAGTTCAGACCAGTGTCCATGAAGGGTTTTTTATTTTTGGAAAGTGTGGTCCTGGAGTAAAATCTTACAAGATTGGAGCAACAGGAAGATTAATTTGCATGGCGATTGGAGTACTACAAGCACCAGCATGCAAAATCTTCAGTGGCAGCCTGGGCTTGCTGCACTGTACTGCAGTTATAGGAGGGTGTTTTTGAAAGTTTTATTACTTATGTTTTTTTTATTTTCCATAGACTTGCATTGTACTTCACACCTCTGAGAGGTGCTAATTACAATGTGTCATTTTTGGTACCACTTTGTGGGGATATTTACAATATCCCTGTGATGTTCAATTGAAGATGGATTGTCACAGGGTTAACAGTTTGGGCACGATGTTGGCGATTTGGTACAAAATCACTGTAATCGCATGGCGTAATGCTGAATTTGGTTGCAGTGTTGCCTAATTTCATGCAGATTTAGATCAATTAGAAAATGAAAAATGAGTTACTTTATGTTTTAAAACTATAGGTGCCAACATTAGCAAACTATAGGCAACACTTTTGTTAATATATAAGTATGCCTTAGTGTGGCTCAAAAATCTGCATATCAATCTCACAATCAAACAATGCTAAGGATATAAGGACTTACTTAACTTTCTTTGGCTTAAGTAACATGCCATTATCGCAATCACGTTTCTATTAATATTTACTTGCAGTGGGTCATGATTCTTTCTTTGATAGCTGCTAATTATCCACAGATCCACAGAGTCATAATGTCATTCAATCATGTATTGGAACATTCGGTCATTCTTGATTCTGATTGGTTGCTATATGCAACTCTTACACTTTGACTTAATATGCTCTTTAGCTTGAGAAAGATAATGCGTCTGAATATTTTGGCATTGCCAAGGTGAACAGGTTATCACTAAGGTCATTATTGCCTTCTAGGTCATAAAGAAATAATTTCCAGATTCCACTAAGGCAAATGCAGCTAGAGTACCATATGTCACATATTATAAATACATTTCTTATAGAGCATCGCAGGGATGAGAACTAAGCTGCTAATGAGGTTTCCAACACAATTAATGTTAATAATTTGTTGGTTATTATTGTTTCTATTTTTTTCTATAACAAAAGAAATCTTTTATCAAACCTCAGCAGACACCAACATTGTGCAATTATTGCTGCCAAGATCCCAACACCTATAAAATAGTCTGAAGATTGCAATTGCATTCAGGCACATTAACCAAATAGATTATTTTCATATGTCTAATAAGTCCTCGATTTGTTTCTTGGTGCTAATTAAAGTGCATAGATATGTGAGGCATTAAACTAATTTAGAAAACAGGCACAGGGTAAATAGCTATCTCCTATGTATTTAACTTTATTAACTAGGCAAGTGAAAAGACAGTTTCAATCTTATGTATGATTAGTGTACTTAATAACAAAAGTAATTTGCTACCGAAGAAATTGCAAAGTTTTATATTACGTTTTCTGGAGATTATAGTTAGTTCATGAAAAACATAACTTTTTAGATGTTTTTTCCTTTTTTTTTTGGTTATTACTTTATTAATGCATCTATAAATCATAGAAATATAAAACATGTCACATTTCTAAATCAGACTAAAGAGCAATTTTGTTTAATTGGTCTATTTTTTTGTTTACTAACAATTTTGTGTATTTATAGATTTAAAACTCTTTTAAACCTTTGATTTATTAAACTATATAGTTGTGTAAGGCATTGGGAATTACTTTTTTTTTTTGTACATTTTTTAATGAATCCTATTATTGGGCTGGATCCAGACTTAAGTAAGTGCTTGAAATTAGTTACTCCTGGGCTAAACCATGTTGATTGCAGGGGAGTCATATTTCATCTGTTGCAAACAGTATTAGAGTTGGGAGGTGATGTTTCCTATCCCAAGTCTAAATAACTGTGTGATAGTAAAGCTGGTTGGTATCTGGACCTGATCCAGAACTGCGCTTCTGTCTATTTTTCAGAGGGAAGCACAGCAAAAATGAGCACTGTGCATGCCCAGATTGGGAACCCGCACAGAAAGATGGGCGCAAGTGTACCCGTCCGTCTGTGTTCGCATCCGACCTGTCTGCGTCATTAGGAAGAATATTTAAATGATAAAAGGGGTGTTTTTCTCATTTAAATACTCTGTACATTGCAATCTGGTAGCTCCCTGGGATGGTGTAAGCATAAGGAGCAGCTCACAGGAGCTTCCAAAAAAAAAAGTTAATTAGTTATAAAAAAAAAACAAAAAAACACACAGTTACCCCCAAAATAAAAAATCTAAATAAACTCCTTACCCACAAACACACACACCATAATGAGAAATAAAATCTCGTCCTGACAGGGCATGCTGATGATTATAGAACTACAATCACCAGCATGCCCATGGACGCATGATGGCACTTGGAGAACCACAAGTGCCAACATGCCCTGCCAGCCAGTGCCCACAGCGCTTGTTACATGTCCCCATAAAAAATAAAAACATTTCTAATGCCGACACAAAAATATATAAAATAATGTCCAAAGTACATAAAAAAAAAAAAAAAACATATTTACCTGCTCTGATAGGGGTCCGGTCTTGCCAGCTTTTCATCCAGGGGGTGTCTTTTCCAAAAAAAAAAAAAAAAACCTTCTGCTACGACGCAAACCATGTCCTGCAAGAAGGACATCCCGGCGCTAATGCCATTTTCACTGTCCTTGGGTGTCATATTTATACCCTTTGTACAGTGTCAGAATTATCATGAGAACGAGACTTTGTACTTTGGACATTTTTTTTTTTGAATATTTTTTTTGCCGACATTAGAATTTTTTTTTTTAATGGGGACATGTAACAAGCGCTGTGGGCCCTGGCTGGCAGGGCATGTTGGCACTTGTGGTTCTCCAAGTGCCAGCATGCCCTGGCATCTATGGGCATGCTGATGATTGTAATTCTACAAGCATCAGCATGCCCTGTCGGGACGGAAGTATTTATTTATTTTTTTTCGATTGTGCGGCGGGAAGGGGGGGTGTTGGTTGGTGGGGAAAGGGGTTAATTTTAATAATGTTAAAAAAAAAAAAAACACTGCGGTCAGAGCAATTAAAGCCCCGACTGCTTTTTTTTTTTTTTCCAAGGCCAGCTTTTCTGCAGCCAATTCAGTCTATTAAGCGGTCTGCAAATACACACTTAAAATACACCACTTTAATAATGAAAACCTATTTGCTCTCCTTTTTCTCAGAAATTCTAATTTGCATTGTCCTTGTGTTTTTTCTTTGTAATTTTGCACTTTTATAATGCATTTTGTTCATTGTTTTGTATTTTAACTATGCACTCCGGTCTAATCAGGTTATTCCAGTGAGTTAAAAAGAGCATGAGGCTGGTCGTCCACTGCAAGCGACTTTGAGCGACTAACGGGTAGCGTGTAGTCGCGCGTGTAGGAACGATTGATCCTAATGCACAGAACCTTGCTTGCAGGCGCCACTGCAAGCGACTTTGAGTGACCGACTTTCGGCGACAACAGGCGACGAGCGACTGATCCCTCGGGAATTGGATTTTCAGCTTCTAGTAGCCTGTATAAAGGCAAATAAAGCTACTTGGACCATAATAAAAAGGGTTATTTCTGCATATGGGCACATTCCCACTCTACAGAGGACAGGGACAGACTAAATTATTACACTCCAGGATTCATAAAACATGACTCTTTAGTCAGTTTTGATTCTTAACCTATTGATAGAAAAATGAGCGCCAAAAGGCCATCACAACAATGAATATCCAGGCTGGAAAACCTGGGTATTCTACGATTCCATACAATAGGATTTATTAGTATATCAGCATTCATTTCTTATCCAGATAACACTGCTCATACTGAAAGTGACATTTTCCATACATACTCAGTTGCCTATAGTGGACGACCTCAGTCGCTCCTAGTCACCTAACTCAAAGTCGCCTCTAGTCGCTCCGATTGTTAGTTGCTCAAAGTTGCTTGCAGTGGACGACCAGCCTTAATCTGTCTCTAGTTTTTATGTTTCAAAGCCCAATGTGGCAAAAGAATGTATTGCTACATTTTAGAATGTGTTGCAATTTACCACATATTTCCACAAATAAAATAAATGTGTAGCCATCACCTAAAATGTTCCTTTGATTGATATATTCATGTTTAATAATAATTTTGACTTTATGCTAAAGAATTGGTTATGATAACAACATTTTTTATAATACTTTTGTATAGTATTTAAAACTGTAAATATTTAGGTTTGAGTATCTTTATTATGCACTAATGTGAAAAGACTGGAGCAATAATATCACAACATGATAGGACTTTTTATTATTACATTATATAAAAATGAGTCTGCAATGGTCTTATATGTTTATTCCGAGAATACATTTCTGTATAAATTTAATAAGATATTAAAATGTAAACTATTACACAACTGATGTTTGAAAAGGTTTGAGTAAATTTACCAGACTCCGTACCATGTTTGCTGCCTGCAATGTGAAAATAAATATAGGGTTTGAAGCTAATTTAGCATAAATAAATCTCTTGGAAAAAAAATATTGTTGCAAGACAAGACATTCTTTTGCATAGATCATCATTATCTTTTATTTATAAGGCCAGATTCTCAAGCTCAGCACAGTCATCCTACAGTCATGTAAAACAGGCAAGAAGCAATAAATTGAATTATTCACAATTAAGCTTGACATTTCCCTTGTTGGGTCATTTGCTAGTAATAATACCTAAGATTGAGGAACATACTTAAGATATGACAAGGTTGAATAAGGTAGACTACCTGCATTTCAAAGGGAAGGGGAGTTGCGCTATCATTGCAAGTGTGCATGTAGGTAATTGTAAACAAGGTCTGGATAAGACTGAGGTAAATTAAACCCCTGATGTTGTGGATTGGGTCAGTTGTTACGGGATGATATGATTAGGGCTAATCAGTTTGAATATTTGCTAGGATCAGAAGAAGTTTACAATAACAAATTTGTCCAACCTACCCATCCTTCTCTTTGAGCATAATCAATTTTAATTTTAATGGAAATAATTTTTTTGTTCTTGCAGAAGCGAATGTATTTTTTATGCATGAGGATTTATGGGACAGCTTTATTAGCATCAGTTTTTTCGTTCCATTTTTTTTTTGTTGGATTAATGTTGGTGGGTCTCCATTGGGTTCTAAAAAATTTTGTAAATAGTTTTTTTTTTGTAAAATGTATTTTATTGATGCAATTTGTATTGATTTATATTTCCAATTGGACTTGTTTTTGCCCCAGTGGCCATGTCTCAGGTTTTTTTTAATACTTTTTATTTGTTTTGAATATGTGAAGTTGGCAGCAAATTTATTTGTTTGTTAATCGGCAGGTGAATTGATAATTTTTATGTTTCCTTTCTATATACACATAATTTTTTGGGGATTGATAGTGGGAAATTTGTTTACTTTGAGTTTTTTATTGTGAACAAATTTGGAGTTCCTTTGGCCCGTATTCAGACCTCCATCCTCTGCGCCCGCCCGTCCGTCCGTAAGTAACCGATTGAAGTTACTGGGCATGGGTAGTAATTTTTGTACGCTATTTACGTAGCGTTTCACTACGTAAAGAGCGTACAAAAATTACTATGCATGCCCAGTAACTTCAATCGGTTACTTATGGATGGACGGGAACAGAGGACGGAGGTCTGAATTTGGGCCTTTATGTCTTGTTTTTTTGTGTTACTCGCAATTGGTGACTATTTCACGAGGTCTACACCCTGGCAGGTGAGCCTCATATTTCACATATTATATTAGTGGTTAATGTTTATCTATTTACATGTATGATGACTTAAGACCTCACACAGCCTTTACTTTGCCACATTTAGAGTTCAGATTCTTTGCTGTTAATTAAACTGCCATATAACTTTTGTGTACAGCTTTATTGTTGGAAATTATTGTTAAATTAATCAATCAACTCTCATTCAGCAATTCATTAACAATGGGTAGATTATGGAAAAAAGAGTGGGTGTAAAGGTTTAAAGGTTGTACGTAATCTGTGTATCGTTTCGATACGTAGAATGCGTATATGTGGTCTTTCAGGCTGCATATACGCAATCTACGTATCGAAATGATACGCAGATTACGTACAATAGCTACTATGCATGCGCAGTAGCTACTGTTTATTGAACTACGTCCGTCTATGGAAGACGGACGTAGTTCTGGATCCGGCCCTATGTCATCAAGGTTTTATTTATTTATTTGGATATATCTTGTTCATTAGATTAAGTATTTACCAAAATGAATATTTTTCTAATGCATGTTTTTGGTTTTAGGAAAAGATTTTACGTTTTTATGCAAAAACATTTTCCTCATCACCCCTGAATTTGGCAAGAGAAGTTTACACTAGTTTAGGTATGTTTGTTTTCCTATTCTTCTTATTGTAGTTTGATTAAAAAAAATATTTATATATAATTATAGAAACATAGAAACATAAAAAGTGACGGCAGAAAAGAGCTCCATGGCCCATCCAGTCTGCCCAGTTGTTTATTTAAAACTATACTGACCCTAGACCCCATTTACCCTCAATTTAGTTTAAGATTTAGGATATCCTTATATGTATCCCAAGCATGTTTAAACTGTTTTACTGTATTAGCCTCAACCACTTCAGATGGGAGGCTATTCCATTTATCTACAACCCTTTCCGTAAAGTAAGTTTTCTGCACATTTCCTCTGAATCTTCCACCCTCCAGTTTATATCCATGCCCTCGTGTTCTATTACACCTCTTCCTTTGAAAAATGCCACCCTCCTCTAGCCGGTCACAACCCTTGATATATTTGAAAGCTGCTATCATGCCACCCCTCTCCCTTCTCTGCTCCAAGCTATACATGTTTAGTTCCTCTAGCCTTTCTTGGTGTGATTTGTGACACAGGCCATGGACCATTATAGTTGCTCTTCTTTGCACAGCCTCTAATGTATTTATGTCTTTCTGGAGATATGGCCTCCAGAACTGAACACAGTATTCTAGGTGAGGTCGTACCAGCTATCTATAAAGGGGCATCACTACTTCTCTCTTTCTGCTACTAATTCCTCTCCCTATGCAACCAAGCATCTGACTTCCCTTTCTCATTGCTTTGTTACATTGCTTGGCTAACCTTAAATCACAGGAAATCATGACTCACACTCTCGACCATTCCTCCAGTCTATGGGCCGTATACAGAGCTACCGCATGCGCAGTAATTTTGTAACATAATCTCTTAAAGACCACGTATACGCAATCTACATTGCAAGAAGTAACGTAGATTACGTTACAAAATTACAATTACATGCTCAGTAGCACTTTTCTGAAAACTCCGGCCGCAATCGCAATGTGGCCTGAGCTCTGCATACGGCCCCATATCACCTGTAAAAATATTAAATAGCACTGGTCCAAGTACAGAACCCTGGGGTACTCCACTGGTTACATTACCATCCCCAGAAGGGATTCCATTTACTACAACCCTCTGTTATCTATCCTGCAACCAAGATCATATCCATGCAACTATCTTTAAGTCCAATCCCAGAGTTTCCAGCTTATTTAACAGTCTGCGATGTGGCACAGTGTCAGAAGCCTTACTAAAATCTAGATAAGCTATGTCTACAGCTTCCCCTTTATCTAATACTTTACTGACCCAGTCAAAAAATTCAATAAGATATGTTTGACATGATCTTCCCCCAGTGAATCCATGCTTCTCCTTTAAGTTACTGGATTTAAGATACTATACAATTTGTTCCTTTAACAGTGTTTCCATCAATTTCCCTACTACTGATGTGAGACTCACTGGTCGGTAGTTTGACGCTTCTTCCCTACTTTCACTTTTATGCAGAGGGACGACATTTGCTATTTTCCAGTCCTCTGGAATCATTTCAATTATTAGTGACTGATTGAATAATTCAGTTAATGGTTTTGCCAGCACCCCTCTAAGCTCTTTTAGTATCCTTGGATGTATCCCATCTGGTCCCATTGATTTGTCCACTTTCAACTTTGAAAGTTCTTTTAATATCTGCTCCTCAGTGAAAGTAGTAGTATTTGCCCCCATTGTATTTAAAGTCTTCCCATTTAAAAGTGTACCCTTCCACTCTCTTTCTTTTATGAATATTGACCAGAAATACTTAAGATGATCTGCCATAGCCCTTTCACCCTCAATAAGAATCCCACTCTTTGTTTTGAGCCTTACGAAACCTGCTTTACTTTTTAGCCTTTCATTTATAGACCTAAAAAAGTTTTTGTCCCCTTTTCATACCAAGTGGGCCAGTTTTTTTTTTTGTGCCTTTGCTGCTCTGATAACCTTTTTAGCCTCCTTCTGCTTTGTAAAATACTCATCCCTGTCTTCGTTACTTTGAGTTTGCTTATAATTCCGAAGGCCATGGTTTTTTCTTTCACTATAGTTGCTACCTCTTTTGTAAACCACATTGGCTTTCTTTTTCTGGGATTTTTCCTAACCTTTCTTATACAAAGGTCTGTTGCTGTTAATAATGCATTTTTTTAAATTCACCACTGCTCCTGAACTCCTTTCATGTGCCTCCACTCTGCCAAAGAATCACTTACACATTTCCACAAAATCCACCTTCCTATAGTCTAGCACTCTTGTCTTTGTGTGGCACGTGTCTTTCTCAGTCATTATACTAAACCACACTGCTTGTAATGTATTAATATTATTTTTCCATATTCACTTTACATATTATATTAATGTAATAGGAACTTATTATACAGTAGGACTTGAACCATCCATCCTACAAAGTGTATGAAAATCAACAACTACATTTTCTAAATGCTACGCTTTACATATAGGAATTCTAATGACTTGTGTCTTTGCCTGTCACACCTTCATTGTCATATGTTTAACACTTATTTAGATGATAAGAATTCATACATACATAACATATAACAAACCTCTTGAATCTAATATGATGTAAAAGTAAGTTCTGTAATCCTCTATCTTATATTTCTTAGTTATCTATGATTATACTGTATATTTCCTTTTGTAGCATGTACAGTAAACATAGTTGTATAAGTGTGTTAAGTTGTTACCAAGTTTATTACTACATTATGTGATGTGGAAAGTTTGTTGCTAAAGAAATGGTATCTGTGACTTTTTGTAGATTAACTTGTCTCACAACTCATAGTGCACTTAGCAGTATCCGACTTTAAACCGCATGCTAGGTAGTCAGATTTAATTGAATTTTACAGTGCGTAATAAGTCATTCTGCACACAGCAGAAGGATTTGACCCCTGAGGCTGTAGAAGCCCAAAATGTTGAATAATTCACATGTGCAGAGCTGCAGTTGTGTATATTACTTTTTTGTTCTTAAAACAATGTTTTTTTTTTTTACGCTTATAACACCATCTATAAAGAGCACAGTTAACCTGTTTATTTGTTTGTTTATATTTCAGCTAAACATTTGGAATTGTCCTTTGTTTCGAAAGAAGGTCACAAACCAATATTAGTAACTGGGGTAGACCTCAACAATCCAGAAGTTGTCCGTACATTAAAAAAGGTAACACATCAGTGTTAACATTATGTTTAAGTAAAATTTTATTGTAATAGTTTTTGTTTTCATTTAGTTATTATAATTTATTTGTAGTTGTGTTTTTTTATTTACAGGTGAATCTCGAAAAGTTAGAATATCATTCAAAAGTTCATTTATTTCAGTAATTCAACTTAAAAGGTGAAAATAATATATTATACAGACTCAGTACATGCAAAGTGAGATATATCAAGCCTTTATTTGTGTTCATTTTTATGATTATGGCTTAGAGCTTATGAAAACCCCAAAATCTCACAAAATTAAAATAATGTGACAAGGTTCAATATTGTAGGCTGAAAGTGTCACATTCTAATCAGCAAATTATTCCAAAACCCCTTTAAATGGTCTCTCAGGGCCGTATGCAGAGCTCCGGTCGCATTGCAAATGCGGCCGGAGTTTTCTGATATGTTCTACTGCGCATGCACAGTAATTCTGTAACGTAATCTACGTTACTTGTTGCAACGTAGATTGCGTATACACTGTCTTAAAGACCGCATATACGCAACAAGTACACTCAAACATACGTATATGCAACAAGTATTTGCAATGAGGCCGGAGCTCTACATATGGCCCTCAGTCTGGATAAGTAGAATTCACAATCATGGGGAAGACTGCTGACCTGACAGTTGTGCAGAAGAGCATCATTGACACCCTCTACAAGGAGGGAGAGCCTCAAAAGGAAATTGTAAAAGAAGTTGGGTTCTCTCAAAGTGCTGTATCAAAGCACATTAATAGAAAGTTAGGTGGAAGGGCAAAGTGTGGAAGAAAAAGGTGCACAAGCAGCAGGGATGACTGCAGCCTGGAGAGGATTGTCAGGAAAAAGCCATTCAAGAGTGTTGCGCAAGGAGTGGACTGTAGCTGGAGTTAGTGCATCAAGAGCCACCACACCCGCAACGGATCCTGAACATGGGCTTCATATGTCGTATTCCTCTTGTCAAGCCGCTCCTGAACAACAAACAACATCAAAAGCGTCTTACCTGGGCTAAAGAAAGAAAGAACTGGTCTGTTGCTTATTGGTCGAAAATCCTCTGTTCTGATGAGAGCAAATTTAGCATCTCATTTGGAAACCAAGGTCCCAGAGTCTGATGGAAGTATGCTGATAGCATCCATGCCATGCAGCATTGAGGCAGTAATTCGTGCAAAAGGGGCCCAAACCAAGCACTGAGTACATATGCATGATTATACTTTTCAGAGGGCTGACATTTCTGTATTTAAAAATGTGAAATTTTACTTTTGGGGTTCTCATAAGCTGTAAGCCATAATCATCAAAATGAATACAAATAAAGACTTGAAATATCTCACTTTTTATGTAATGAGTCTATATAATATATTAATTTCACCTTTTAAGATGAATTACTGAAATAAATTAACTTCTGAACGATATTCTAATTTTTCGAGTTTCACCTGTATATATTATGGGTAATTTTTAACTGAATGTGTTTTTTTTTTTTTAGATCCGACTATTAAATGATTACCAGAAGGAGGTGCCATCTTACTGGATTCGGCATCCTGAAAAGTACTGTGTCTCAATTTTTGTGTTTATAAATGTAAATTCTGTGATATATTTATTGTAATATGGACAGCTGGCAGATGAGACACACCACATTTTCTTGATGGTAAAGGGGAGATGTTGCCTATAGCAGCCAATCAGATTCTAGCTCTCACTTTCCTATTACATACTAGAGAAATCCACTTTTCCAAACTCGCAACTTAGTAAATCTGGCCCTAGATGTTTTGTTACAGCAGCAAAGCTATTTAAGAAGCCAAAGTAGTGATTACTTTAGGAAGATGTTATACAAATCCAGTGTGGTTTAGGCAGTTTTGCTTGGTGGATATGATCACCAGAAGATTTAATAACCTATTCCTAATATTATTATTAGTCACAAATGATTGGACAGCCATCAGAGAGTAAGCGTTGTTTGTATTTAGTCTTAGAAATTATGTTGTATGCAATGTACATGTGAAGAGCAATGTGGGTGTTAGTGCTAATGCCATGATAAAGTGTTTCATGTTCTATTGTAATCACTTTACCGTGTATGCTCTGTTGCAGCTTACAGACTGGAACAATGTGCACTATAACAAACAGAGGCCGTATGGGCACTAGTATTACGAGAGAGAGAGAATAATGGCGGTGCACGGCTAATGAACGAATATAGAGGAAAAGTTACACAGTGTGGACCTGTAGCCAGCACTAATAGCCATAAATGAAATACAGTAGACGGAGTAAGCAAATAAGATAGACATTTTAATCCAAGATAATCCTGATGAATCAATCATAACATCGAGGATTTGAAAAAATGAACAAGAAAAAGTGTGAACAAAAACACACGTGTGATGCCCTGGGTGGTTGGTGGCATCCGGGGTGGGTGATAAACTGAACAATCCCAGTAAAAAAGGGTCGACAATAATAGAGGAGTATATCAAGGGCAGTCTATGCAAAGAAAAATAATTCCAGAGTGAAACAAATAGGCAATTTGCCCAAGGACAACAATGTATCTGGGTATTCTGTGGACCAGGAGGGCTAAATAAAAAATAAAATCCAAGGTGTGAATAAGAAAGCGGTTTCTTACATAGACAGCTCACATGAAAAAGTCCCGACAGCTGTTTTGGTGCAGGGAGCACTGTCCTCAGGGGAATCCAGACATGAAATGAAGCAGACCGCACCAAACAGCACAGGGAGAAGAGTGTAAATAGTCCACATGTCCAATCAGCATCAGGGGGGCGTTGATTCCAGCTGCTGTGTCGCTGCTCAAGCGCATCATTCTGGAAGACAGCTGTTGCTCTGTGCGGCTGGGTTGCCAGGCAACCAGGTCAACAGAATGGAGTGCAGACACGTGGATCGGATAGCTGACGCTGGAAGGTAAACAAAGGGGGAGACAGGGGAGAACAGAGCAGATTCACAAACAGTATCAGTGGCTAGTGCGGCGACTGTAAGTCGAGAGGTGTCACAACAATGCATAGTATGATGCTGCATATCCATGGCAGGAAAACTACACCCAATGTGTTGCAACCCATGGCTCGGTAAAAAAAATACAGAGTTTAATAAGGCCAAACGGAGGTGTCACCAGAAAAGCCAGAGTCCTTAGCGGGGTCATGTAGAATGCACCGTGATATAGCGTGCATGCAACAGCATATGTAGGGGCTACAGACAACGAGGTGCCCCAGACTGTCAACAGCGGGCACCAACTGCATTACTGCAATGGGTGAATCACCCAACCATACCAAATAATAACAGATAAACTGCACAATTCAAGCCCTCAGACTGGGGACATGACCCACAGTAGGGCCTCGTCCAGCAAAGGGGCTGTGGAAACCACATAAAAGCGGTGCCCTTCTTAGGGGCTAACATCATGAGATAATGTAATTGTAATTAGGGCAGACTGGGGTGGTGGGCACCTATGGTGGGGTTGTGGTGGGGAGTAGGATCCATAATACAGCAGTTGTCCACTCTGCAAGGCGATGGTAGCGTGTGGCTAGGTGAGATTGGCGGACCTCAGTGGGTATCCCAGGGATGTGTAAGGAGTGATGTGCAAGTAAAGTGGGTCAACAAGCACACCAACAGATCATCATAATCTCTGCCAATATAACAGAAGTAAATACACATATGAGTAAATGGCTGAGTAGATCAAAGGTGTCGGATCTACAACACATCCTAAAGGAAGCCCACGGTGGGGTACAGAGTATACATCCAAGGACTATGTACCCGGGGAGTACCTGTGTAGCAACACCAATCTGTAGCGAAGTGAGAGACATAGACCCACAGCCGGTCATGAGCTCAGTGAGGGCGAGCATCAGACCATAGTGAACTCATCGCATGATAAAACCAGTAAATACATAAAAAATGGCTTGGTCAATCCAAAGCGCCAGTTTTATCATACATCAAATGAGGATACCCACGGCAGGGTCCAAGATGTAGACCAACCATGTACCACAGATGTCTAAATCCAATCATGGATAGCCAGTAGTGTATGGAATGCCAACCGGTGGTGGCCACTGGGATACTGTTAGGTCCAAATACTGTCCTCCAGTAGAGGGTGGACCAAATATGCATGTGAAGAAAACACCTAAGTATAGGGTGATAAACAGTGAACAATAAACAGGAGCTCAAATAATGGAGTCTAAGGGCAAAACTGTCAAAAACTTTTCGAAGGCAGCAAGAGAGGTTGAGCTCTTCATTGAGCCCATCAGGTACGAGAGTATGAAACAGGAAGGCAAGCCTGGATTCTTTTTGTAAAAGGATCCTGTCTCGGTCGCCACCCCTTCTGAGTGGTGGAACATGAGCAACTGGCATGCAGAGAAAGTCGCACAACGAATGTTGACATTCCACGCAGTGCCATGCTCCCGGAGGAGTTTTGGTGTCCATTTGTCATGTGAGCTGTCTATGTAAGAAACCTCTTTCTCTTTCATACCTTGGATTTAAAGGAGACCATTGACTTTATTTAGACTGTGCTATTTAGCCCTCCTGGTTTACAGATTACCCAGATACATTGTTGTACTTGGGCAATTTGCCTATTTGTTTCACTCTGGAATTATTTTTCTTTGCATAGACTGCCCTTGATATACTCCTCTATTATTGTCTACCCTTTTTTCCTGGGATTGTTTTGTTTGTTTAGTTTATCACCCACCCCAGATGCTACCAACCACCCAGGGCTTCCCACATCTTTGTTTTTGTTCACAATTTTTCTTGTTCATTTTTCCAAATCCTCAATGTTATGATTGATTCATAAGGATTTTCTTGGATTAAAATGTCTATGTTATTTGATTACTCTGTCTACTGTATTTCATTTATGACTATTGGTGCTGGCTACAGGTCCACACTGTGAAACTTTTCCTCTATATTCCTTCATTAGCTGTGCACCGCCATTATTGTTATCACTTTTGAATGCGAATCCTCTTCTGTTTTAGAAGTTTTCCCCATA
>WWET01002402.1:89587-116909 GCA_011038615.1 Limnodynastes dumerilii
CATACCATCACTCACACACAGTGCCCATCATACCATCACTCACACACAGTGCCCACCATGCCATCACTCACATACAATGCCCACCATACCATTACTCACACACAGTGCCCACCATACCATCACTCACACTGCCCTCTCTGTTCTTTCTTACCTTTTTATGACTTAATGACCTCTCTTGTCTTCACTTCAGTCTTCTCAGTTCCTTCATGTCTTTCCTCTGCTCCTCTTCTTTCTTGCTGTCCGCTCTCCTTCTGCTGGGCCTGACGTCTGTGACGTCATCACGCCCAGCGTGCGGTTGCTTAGGAACCAGGGCACTGTTTAAAGTGCACAGCATCCTGGTTCCGCTGTTTACGAGGCCCGGAGCGGCTGGGGACCTCAGTCTCCATTCTGATCGGCCCCTGCTCTTCTTTCTCCTTCCAGCTGTTCCCTCTGGAAGATTGACAGCTCCTCACTGCTACAGGGGTCCTCACACCTAGTGGGACGTGGCCAGGCCTCGTTAAAGGGCAGAAGCTACTTTGAGCCCTTCAGTAGAGGCTCTGGCTGCACCCTGCCCCCAGCCCACAAGTCCCTGCCCTGGGAGAGCAGTACTGCAGAGCTAGCGGCAGAGAAGTGCACTGAGTGATCCATGCTCTGCACGCACAGCAGCAGCCTCCCTGCTGCAAACTTGCTGGGAGCCCCCCAAGCTGCAACTTAGGAAGTTAGGAAGAAAGGGGATCAGAGAGCAGAGAGGAGCAGCAGCTGGGAAGCAGAGAGGGGCTGGAAGAGAGGGAGCCCTGTGGTGGTCACATGCCACCCTGCTCCCCCCGGCTCAGCCCGTCTCTAAGTTCGGACTTGTACTGCAGGGGAAGCTGCAGGGAAGATTGTACTGTGCGCAGCCGAGGATGTATGGGGGGTGTGTGTCCTGATGACACTGATGGTGCCCCATCAGCTAGGCATCCAGCGCCTGCGTCCACGCTAGTTACGATACCGGGGTGCAGTGAGTGACTGCAGTTGCTATTGGGCCCCCTAAGTCGCTGGGCCCCGTAGCAACTGAACCCATTGCACCCCCTATAGTTACGCCCTTGAATCCCACATGTGTGGCTAGAGAGGCAAGACTCTTAATGCAAATGCACTGCACACGGGCTACTAATGTACAGTATGAAGGATCCAACAGAGACTGATTCACAGATTTTATATTTAAATCTGTATTTTTATTGCTACTTTTGTTTACATATGTTATTGAGAGTCCTTGCTGTTTTTAAAACAACAATATAAATATTTTCATTTCAGAATCATAATCAGTCTGTTTAGTTACGTATCTTTGAGTTATAACCTATTTTAAGCACCTAAACGCACAGCTAATTAAGTTGGCATGTGCTTAAATATGTGCAACAGAGACCTACGTCCTTATGGTGCACTCCTGCCACAGGGAGAGTGATTAACCGGGTTCTTTATTTTATCATTTTGCAGATTTTTCATGTGCGTATATTTAGGTAACTTCAAAATTTTACTCTTAACTGTGAATTCGGTCCTATGTATGGAAACATAGAAAATGGTATGAGTACTTATTGGTGTTTAAGTGACAGTGGTCTGTTAACATGACCATGTGTGCTGTTCTGTTTACCCAAGAGTATTGAATATTTTTGCATAAATATATATATTCTTAATAGGCAATTTCAAAGGCATGTAAGGAGTCTGTGGGTCTTTAATTGGGGCAAATGAAACAGTGTATCACTTTTCTAATAGTCTACCCTCAGTGAGTGTGGGTCCATGTAGCGAACGGCTCTATTTTAATAGGGCTGTTCGCTCCCAGTCAGTCCCAAACTGGCTAGGATATCGATTGAAAGTGAATGGGTAAATTATGCCAAACGGCATACTCACCCATTCATTAAAAAAAAAATTGTGTAGTTATCGTCTGTGGGCATTTTGCGACCTTACTGTCTACCCAAGGTTCTTACTTACTGTCTACCCAAGGTGACCACCTTTGGCACTGCTGCCTTAATTTTAAAAACACCTATATACACAGATATATAAAGACATGGATTAATCTGAAGATTAGACATATATGTTAAATATATCTCTTACATTTTCCTGTGGTTTGAATATCACTGTACCATACCATTGTGTGGTCCCCCTAATTTAACTGCTACTAACACCTGTTCCATCAACAAACAATGTTCTAAAAACATGTATATAAACTGTGTAATTAGTCTATGGTAATAAACATTAATCAGCAAACTGCATTCGGAAATGTTTAGCTAATCCTTCCTTACAAAGTGAAATTGGCAAAATCATTGTTCCAGTTTCCTTTTTAATATTGGATTTTTTTAAAATCAGAATACCTGAGTGCTGTAAGGGTAAGAGGATGTAAAATGTTTTAAGTATATCATGTAAAAATGATTTTAATCATACACATCATAATGCGGGTTCAGATGATTTTGACTTTGCAAGTGCTTTCATAAATGTGTTGGCCTTTTAACACCATATTACTTAGAAACAGATAAATGAGTTTATATTGGGAGTTTATACATAAAATATAAAATGACTTTCCATTACCCCTTATCAAGCTGAAAGATAGAGGCGCATTGGTGTGTGGGTTAACGAGTGCAAATACAAATAGGTCAGCAAAGTGTTTAATTAAAAATGGCTAAGCTCCAAGAACCTGTTAAACTGGCAATTAATAGTGGACTACTGTCCTTATCTAAATTCCATAGTCTTTGTAATATTGCTATTCAAATTAGATTTTCTTTTATTACTTTTATTGAATTAAATCCTGTTAATTGTTTGAGACTGAAGACATAGTGAAATCTGTATTACATTTTTCAAATTAAATGAAAATATTTGTAATCTTCTCCCTTCCCCTTCCTCTCAAAAAGGTTATTAATGTCTTATATTGCTTTCATAAAAGTTGTACAATTTGATAAAGTTTTAACTAATACGAAAATACATTATTTTAGTGGAATACAATCATGTTTAGAGTTGTGTGTTGCTGCCAACTAGCTAATGCTTATGAAAACGTTTACTGAAAACATAGGGCCCATGTTACTGTTGTGCTTGGAGCTCCAGTGGCTTTATCTAGCCTTCCATATGTGCAAGGGGACACCACTCTCTTTTTGCCCTCATTACCTTACAATCTGGACCCCACCTTAAATTATTATTATTATTATGCAAACTAAATTGATGGTAAATAGGGTCTAGAGTCAGTATAGCTTAAAATAACCAACTTGGCAGACTGGATGGGCCATGTGGCTCTGCCATCACTTTCTATGTTTCTATGCATTGTTCCCACTTAAAGTAGTGATTTTGCGGAAGTTTAGCCAGTGCATAAGGGCCTTAACACACCTTTACTTTCCAATAAAATACACATCCTGGGCCGGATCCAGAACTACGTCCGTCTTCCATAGACGGACGTAGTTCAATGAACAGTAGCTACTGCGCATACGTAGTAGCTATTGTACGTAATCTGCGTATCGTTTCGATACGTAGATTGCGTATTAGACCGCATATACGCAATCTACGTATGAAACGATATGCAGATTACGTACAATAGCTACTACGCATGCGCAGTAGCTACTGTTTATTGAACTACGTCCGTCTATGGAAGACGGACGTAGTTCTGGATCCGGCCCCCTGTCCTGTCCTGCTCCACCATTGGAAGGATCCAGATCTGTACTGGAATTGTGTACACATGCACATTGCAGTCATTTTCTGTTCCTTGTGAATGGAGAATGGGCATTTTACAATCCAGGCCAGGTATTGATGGCGATGGACATTCTGTTAAAAGGCACAGCATGGTGCAGGCCAGATCTCTCTGCGCACTTTATATACTGTGAACTGGGCTTTCTATGTAAAGCAAACAGTAAGGGCTGGCTTTATTCCTTATGTACAATTGTCTTATCCACACATTTAACTTTGCATGTGGATAAGATAAGTTAATTCCGTATGTGAGCGGGGGAACCCCCTTTCAGCTCACGTACAGAACTTAGTAACAGCCAAACGTAAGAAACCCCTCTGTATGTTCATGCTCCGCTACTGAGTTTGGGTCCTGTAGCATGTGGATGAGGGTATCCTCTATTTACACCAATTTTAACATCCATGTGAATGTTGACCACCATAGTGTTTTGGTGATAGATTTCCTATTATATAGAGTCCCATCTAGACTTGCTCATATCGTTCCATATATGTCTACTTTTTAGCAGATTAAGGCCATCTCTTTTCACCTCACACATGAAAGTTGCATTAGGATTATTTCTCTTTATACTTTATATCCTTTTGCCATCCCTTACCTGCTTTGCTGCAAATCACTTTAATAAAATTAAGGTTACAAAACAATCCTTTTATGCTCTTTGCTCTGTGAATTCCTAATAATAACCCCATATAACATATGCAATTCAATGTGCAGTATAATATACACCCTTTATATTCAGACATGTAATGCACACATAGGGTTAGATTTACTAAGCTGTGGGAAAGGAAAAGTAGAAATGTTTCCTATAGCAAATATTCAAAATCTAGCTCTCACTTTCCTATTACATACTAGAAATTATCAGCTAAAATATGAATGGTTGCTATGGGCAACATCTCCACTTTCCTCTTTCCCGTATCTTATTAAATCTGACCCATAGACTCCTCAGGATAACTTCACTTTGAACAAAATTGATTTCACTTCTGTTTTTTTAATTTTCCCTTTCTTTAATGCTGTTATTTAATTAATTAATTCCTAAAAAGGGAAGGAGAGAGAGAGAAAGAGAGAGCTTCCATACATTCTCAGACTCTGTATAATGATCTAATCAAGTATAATTCATCTACTTGCAATACGGTTTTAAATAACAATAAACTGCAACATCAAACATGTAATTCACATAAATACAAGAAAGCAATTAAGACAAAAAAAAAAGATCAAAATATGGGAAATGCTTGTACATACCTCTAGTTCCCAATTAATAATATAATCAAGTAAACATACTAAATATAAGCATTGTTACACACTTTACTGAATACAACAAGCTTTAATGCATTTCGCCATTCAAATCTGTCTGTCTGTCTGTCTATCTATCTATCTATCTATCTATCTATCTATCTATCTATCTATTTCATATCTATCTATCTATCCATCCATCCATCCTATCCTATATTGTCTAACCTAAGGCACACACACAAACATTAAGGAAATATTTTCCTTTTGGTGTTCATTTAGGGCCGGATCCAGAACTACATCTTCCATAGACGGACGTAATTCAATAAACAATAGCTACTGCGCATGCGTAGTAGCTATTGTACGTAATCTGCGTATCGTTTCGATACATAGATTGCGTATATGCGGTCTAAAACACCGCATATATGCAATCTACGTATCGAAACGATACGCAGATTACGTACAATAGCTACTACGCATGCGCAGTAGCTATTGTTTATTGAATTACGTCCGTCTATGGAAGACGGACGTAGTTCTGGATCTATCCCTTAGTTCTTTTATACCAAAAATTTATCACAATCTCCTTCTAATTATGTGTTCCATTCTATAGCATAAATAAACGACTCTAAAAATTAATTATTAGGTTTGTTTATTTCTAGCTCTATCTTAAAGTGTTAATTTTAGATGTTGTTTTGGCTTTTGATGGGACTGATGTGAGTGTGGATTTGCTGTTTGTATAGTTTCGTCTTAATATCTGTTTTCACTATAATAAAGTTGTTTCTTTTACCTTTTGAATATACTGATTAGCATTGCTTTCTATTGTATGTGTCAAACCTTTAATATAATATAACTATTGCTATTTGAATAGGCGGCAAGTCGTCTTTATAGACAGATAAATAGATGTAGAGAAATGACTGAATTTATTTTTAGTTTTTGTCACTTTCCTTTATTCTTAGACGATTTTGCTTTCTGAGAGAACCCCAACGCCTGTTGGTGGAGCCGAGTCTCTTTCATCTGGAAGCCAGGATTCACAGGGGACGTAAGTCTTAATGCTCTAATGTAGACTTCTACTTGCAGATTGTGAAAGTGAGCTGTCTTTGTAGTGCAGAGATAGAAATTGAACTGACAGTAACATACCAATTATTTACGTATGAATAGAATACATAGGAATTTCTAATGCTGGCTAGCTTTATATATGGATTAATAATGATTAAATATACTCAGAACATTACAAGCTTTTCAGCTTTATTTAAAGTTATGTATGGACTTGTGTAAAGCCCGCTAGATGTTATTTAGTGTGGCTGTAAATGTAAACTGGGTGGGTAGTGTGACGATTCAGAGAACCGTATTCACGGCGATTCCTGTGCGTATTTTTAGGTATGTTTCAACTTTAAACGTTTATTGACGTAGTTCTCGTAAACTATATGCGTGGAAGTGCCTCACGGACGGACTTGTGAATCACACTTGTGGACATACGCAGGGATATGCGACGCAAAAATCCACATGTGAAAATTGAAATAAAAAAGTTACAGGTGATCTATGATGGCGGAAATCATCCGACAGCACAGCCGAGAGAGGGGAGTGTCATGGGTGTGAGGGGGTTTGGCCTGCACCGGCCGTGCGTATAATTGCTATCCGACCAGGAAACGGATCAACTGCAAAGTCACTCGGTGTGCTCTGAATCCCTAACTGTTCTAGAAAAAGTATTGCTATTAATATCAAGTAAGCAAAGAAGCTTAAAAAAATACAATTATTATTAAGATAATTTAAGTGTGTTGCTCCTTCGGTTGAAACCTGGTGCCAGCTGCAAGTTATCTAAATGAAAACAAAGAAAAAGAAAGCAATGTCCGCAATAATAGTGCAATGAATTCAACTATAATCAGCGCTCACGCTAAACAATATGCACGTACATCAGTAAGAATTACAAACGGCCTATCTGTTGTTTTCTCACAAGGTATAGAAAACAAGACAGGAGCTTCGTGTGCACTCTACTAATAATTTAACGGCCACACATAATAATGCTGAAATCAGGTACCATTAGAAAAAATATAAATTTTTATTGACAAATAACTAGGCTAGCGAAATATTTAAAAAAGACATATGTGTCATCTTATTCAAATAATTTGGCAACATATGTTAAGTAAAAGAGATCAACAACTGGTTCATTTACATCGACAAAGCAATAGGACTGATAAACCATGCATAATAGACATATGACGGATAATAATAGATAGTAATAAATGAACTGACAAGTATGTAAATACAAAACACGGTAGAGGCAGTGCTGGGGCACACTAAGCTTATGATCCCGGAGGCTTGCCCTATGTCAGTACTAGCGTCCTCACGGGCGCGCTTCGTCCTTCCGGACTGGTATCTGACCCTCCCTATACTACAAACAAGGTCCCAGATGCCAATACCTGTCTAACAGTTGCTGGTCACATAAAACTTGCGGGGTCCATCGGTGCACCGACGCCGCCGCACACCTCAACGCGCGTTTCGCCAAGGGCTTTTTCAAGAGGATTTTCTTAGCAGCCTGTTAGGACTGAGGACGCTAGTACTGACATAGGGCAAGCCTCCGGGATCATAAGCTTAGTGTGCCCCAGCACTGCCTCTACCGTGTTTTGTATTTACATACTTGTCAGTTCATTTATTACTATCTATTATTATCCGTCATATGTCTATTATGCATGGTTTATCAGTCCTATTGCTTTGTCGATGTAAATGAACCAGTTGTTGATCTCTTTTACTTAACATATGTTGCCAAATTATTTGAATAAGATGACACATATGTCTTTTTTAAATATTTCGCTAGCCTAGTTATTTGTCAATAAAAATTTATATTTTTTCTAATGGTACCTGATTTCAGCATTATTATGTGTGGCCGTTAAATTATTAGCAGAGTGCACACGAAGCTCCTGTCTTGTTTTCTATACCTTTTGTATGATGTCTTAAGGAGTAGTGTTTTAGCACCTAGAACTGGAACAATTGCTTGGCACTTGGTGCAGTAGACTTTCTTGTGAGTTATATGTTTTCTCACAAGGCAATTAAATTAATTAATAACATTAATTGTATTAGAATAAATCTTATTCATTCTGAAGTAATGAAATGGCATGTCCGTTTGTATTTTTAAAACAGAACCTTTAAAGAAACAACAGATAAGCTATTCTTATAGATGTCCACACATATTGTATAGCATGAGTGCTAATTATATCTGAATTCATTGTACTATTAGTGCGCCTTTCGGGTTATATATATATAAAATTGCTGTTAGTGTTACCACCTAACAGGAATGTCCACACTCCACACAAAAATATAAAAAAAAAAAAGCTTTATTAGTGCGCACGAAGCAACAATACAAATCAATACAAAAAAACTGAAAGTGCATCATACAGCCAGGGACATAATACATTTCTCCAGTAATGTATCAAATACACCTTGTGGACCTGATTTACACTTAAGAATTCTTATGATTTTAGGTGCGTATAATTAAGAACGGATGCACTGCACATGCGTAGTAACTTTTATACGCTATTTGCGTTGGACTTACGTTCGCAAATTCCGTGCTTATACAATACGAACTTAAAATCTCTAGGTTCATAGTAACATACGCAATAATGGACGTTCCATGCATAACGAACTTGTCAGATATGAAGATTTGGGTGGAGAGAGGCATTTAAATGACCAAATGAAGGTGTATTTATGCCGTTGAGTTCCTAAGTAGACGCCCTACGCATTCAAATGTGAACCTACAGTTAAGGGAGCCCTATAACACTCGTAAGTCACATAAGAATCTAAAAACCGGGGGCGTGCCGAGGGAGTTTCATTTCTATTAGTTGCGTATATTTAGGAACCTATTGCGTTTTCTTAAGTGTGAATCAGGTCCAGTATTGGGATAGAAATGCAGTCCAATCTATATAGAAGTATGCATGAAGTCAAGTGTTAAAGTGCTATCCCAATGAAACATATAGGAGTAATTGTAGAATAATACTCAGCATCAGTAGTTAATATAATAGTTTGGTGGTGCAGGTTAACCAGAGGTGTCAGACAGGTGTGCAGAGTATCCTGCTGTCACAACCGAAAGGGGAAGCAGCCTAACCACCATAGAAAATATATATATGTATGTATATATATATATATATATATATATATATATATTCCATAGACACAAGGAGCATGATCCAGACCTACATTCGCTTGCGTTTTTACGGCGGTTGCAAGCATTAAAAACGGACATTTGTACTTACTGCACATGCGCGGGGCTGATGTTACGCTTATGTTATGGTCTGAGAAACTGAGCTTATTGACCTTGAGTGTACCAGCTTCGTTACTACGCTCGAGGGGGCGTGCCTGGCATACAAAATCCGTAATTACACTCTGAGGGCGGTGTTAGGCATTTAAATCGTACAGTATGGGCGTGCTAAGCATCGTAACTATGCAAAGAGCTTTACGATGGCCGCAGCTACAAGTAGAAAAGTTAGGGTAGGGTTTGCTCAGCGTAAGACGGCAAAAGTAAGTACGAACAGGGGGAGTGCATCAGAGGCACGCTGGCGTAAATGTGCTACGCACATGAGCTTTTCATGAGCGTAGGTCTGGATCAGGCCCAAGGTGCCTTATGCACAATGTATATGGCCTTCAGCATGCGTACATTTTGGGGCATGGTTGTGCATGCGGAAGGACCGTAGTTGTGCACCCACTTGCATTTATGTAATGTACGATTCCAAATTCCGTATGATAGCCTCCGTTGTTGCGACAAACGTACAGAATCGTAACTTATTCTGAATCTGGCTCTAAATCTCTTGTTGTATTGAAGCGTTTTGGAGATGCAGGGCTTTGCAATTGGCTTTAGACCATAATGGCCACTAATATTCTTGCCAAACAATGTACTTTTAATTAATCTGAGAGATAAATATATTGAATATGTTCCTTGCTTTAGATTTGTGAACCTGAGAATGTGAGAAGCCTATAAGCAAAGGCTTAAGCTGATTTTTCAGTTGCATTATTAAATACTCTGGAGAGTTCAGCTTCTTCAAAATGGATCAGTGCGATTTGCATTTCTTACTGTTGTGCTTCTGCTTTCAATATATCATTCTGCATTTACTGTCAATGAAAATGGATATATGGAAGTTTAATCTGAGATCCCTAATTGAAGGAGTTCAAGCTTGAAGAAATAACAGTGATATCATTTTTTATTTATTCTAGTCTAAACAATCGGTTTTTGGGATATCACCAAAAATTCTCCATTCGGGCTTCCATTTTCACTGAAAGAAATTACAGTTATTTCCATTTCTTATCTGTTGAATGTTTTGCCATTTTTATTCCTTATAAGCCTTAGTAATAATATTAAAGACATATTTACTATCTACTGACTCCTCCTACTTTGCAAGATTGGTAAATGAAAATATAATGGAATATGTACTTGTGTATGAACTAATGCTCTGTAAAATATACTTACTTTTGTTCAAGACTCTCCCTGAATGACAATGTTCAAGAAGCACATTTTAGCCTGTGGGTTAATTATTTCCTCAAGCTTGTGGTATTGCTGCTGTTCTTTCTGACCTTGGAGACTTTCTATGTACTCATACAGAAAAATATGTACCTTACAAACATATTCAGGCCCATGGCTAGTTCTCTAAGTTTACCAGCAAATCCTCGGATGTGGTTTTTATTTTCTTTTGTTCACACTGGTATACAGCTGAAATGGTGATATCTTTAATAAGCAGAGCCTCATTATTTTCACATATGCATTTATATTGTAAATCTCTCTGTTATATATGCTCTGTTGTCCCTATTGTATGGTGCTGTGGCATGATAAAAGTTAATACAATTAATTATAAATGTAATTGTCTCAATTTCCATGGCGATGTGGCAAATTTTAGATTAAGTGAATTTCAAATTGACAAATTATTATTTTAATTACAAAAAAAAAATTAAAGGTAAGAATTGACCTTTTGATAAATGTTCTCCTTTTAGATATTAGCATAGTGAATCTCTTTGTCAAGTAGGTAAGAAACACAGAATCTATAACAAAAGTTAAAATGTATCGCTTTATTTAATCTAACGGGTAGTTACGATCGGACGCCGTAGCCCGGGTGCGGAGTCTAACTAGGGCCTGGTTCTCACTAGAGCCCCTAATGGTGGGGATAGTCTGGGCTGCAGGACACCTAGCATGTCGTGGCCCCTGGAGGCAATGGCCTTGAAAAGAAGAATGAAGACCAAGATAGAAGCAAGAGAGGAGAAGAGGTAAGGTGGAGCAGAAAGCGGGAATAGTCAGGATCAGAAGAGACTGACTAGTGACGCTCAACACGGAACAGGGGCAGAGACAGTAGCGGAGCTATTGGGAGGACGAGGACGACTGGATTGACAGAGGGCTTGCACATGCACACACAACCAAGAGGGGAACCAAAGGGGAACACAGACATTCACTCAGGAAAAGGCAGGGGAAGTCAAGGTTAAGGAACACACACAGGAGAGAGAGAAAGAGAGGCTGGAACACTGCGTGGCTGACCAAGGCTTCAGTGGCGCTCCATGTGGTTAGTGTTTACATGTCGCGTTCGGCATGTGCAGGAGTGCACCAGCTGGGTGAGTACAGTACATGCCCACTCGCATCTTGGCAGCATGTAACAGTAGTCAATATATGAATGAAGGCAAGGTTGGAGAACACACACAGGTGAGAGAGAGAGGCTGAAACACTGGAGAGATACTGAAAGGAACTGGGAAGGAATGGAGAAAACTCAGGAATCAATGGCACAGAGCACAAGGCAGAGGCACTAAAGCAAAATAGCAGGTCACAAGCTGATAACTGAAACGCTATAACCGGCTCTGTCTGAGTGACAGAGCTTGTCTGACCAGTGATTGGCCACCATCCAAGACTGATTTCCTGTGATAGGACATTCCCCAGGGCATGGGGGAACGTCCAATATTAAGAGGAAGCCAGGAGGTGGAGCATGCACTTGACTGAGGCTTCAGCAGCACTCCATGTGGCATTGTTTACGTTCAGCGTTCAGCATGTGCAGGAGCGCACCAGTGGGGAGAGACAGTGCTGAGTAAAGTTCATGCCTGCTTGCATTGCGGCGGCATGTAACAGCCCCCCCGATGAGGGGTTATGATACCCCCAATGAGCCGGTTTGTGAGGGAACTTCCTGTGGAAATTTCTCATTCCTCTTTAATCTGTCAGCATGAAGATTTCTTGCTGGTACTCATCTAGAGTCTAACATTTCTTCGACCTTGTATTCTTTTTGATTGTCAACTAGCACAGGATGGGTTTTGACAGCATGAGATTGGTGGAATTTTTTAGAGGTTCTATTGGGCTTCAGGAGAGAGGCATGGAAGGTAGGTGGAATTTTGAGGCTTCGAGGCAAGGCCAATTTGAAGGCTACAGGATTGATCTCTTTGATAATAAGAAAAGGTCCAATAAAGCGAGGTCCTACATTTTTGGAAGGTTGCTTTAACCTGATGTGCTTTGTGGAGAGCCAGACATTTTCTCTCACTCTGAATTTACATTTGGAGCAATGGTGGTCCACCCTGTCTTTGGTTCTGAAGGCAGTAAACCAGAGACACTGGTTAACCCTCTCCCAGGTGTGTTTCATCCTCTTGGCCGTCTCCCTAATTCCAGGGCTAGGAGTGGTGGTGACAGGAATAACCGTTGGCTCTGGGATGAATCCATAGACTCAAAAGAAAGGTGACACTGAGGTAGATGAATAATGTGCGTTATTATACGCAAACTCTGCCCATGGAATATTTTCAGACAAGTTGTCCTGGAACCTGGATACATAACAGCATAAGTATTGTTCTAAGATTGGTTAGCTCTTTCAGTTTGACTGTTGGATTGGGTATGATATCCAGAAGATAAATTGACTTGAATCCTCAGGCATTTGAAGAAAGCTCTCCAGGAGGCAGCCACAAACAGTGAGCCTCGGGCCGAGACAATCTCCATGGGCCGTGAAGCCTAAACACATGTTTCACGAACAGGACAGCCAGAGCCTGAGCATTCGGTAATCCTGGTAATTAAATAAAATGTGCCATCTTGCTGAACCTGTTGACCACCACATAGATGGATGTGAGCCCCTGGGAGTTAGGGAGATCAGTGATGAAATACATAGACAGATGAGTCCATGGACGATTGGACACTGTAATAGGGAGGAGAGGACCAATGGGAGGACAGCGTGGAGTCTTATTCCTGGCACAGAGGACGCAAGAATTAACAAACTCCTTGGAATCTTGGTGCAAGGCCACAACACCGACTAAGATAGTGATTTCAAGGTCTTCTGAATCCCATGCATGATTTTCTTGGAGGACTTGTTTTCTAAGATCTTTGGGAACAAAGAGACGACCTATGGGTCTCTGATTAGGAGCTTGATCCTGGACTGCAAGAAGTCGAGACTGGAGGTCCTGTGTTAATCCGGCAATGATGGATATAGAGGGGACCACCATTAAGGGGGGAGTGAGAGCCCATGCTGAGGCAGAAATGAGCCGGACAGAGCATAGGCTCTATGATTTAAAGATCCGGGTCTGTATGCAATGACAAAATTAAATCTGGTGAAGGATAGGGTCCAGTGGGCCTGTCGAGGGTTTAGATGCTTGGCGGATTCAATGTATGCCAAGTTGTTATGATCCATGAGGACAGTTATAACATGTGCAATGCCCTCTCGCCAGTGCCTCCATTCTTCAAACGCCATCTTAATCGCTAGAAGTTCCCGGTTGCCAGTGTCATAATTCTTCTCTGCTGAAGAGAATTGTTTAGAGAAATAGGCACATGGCACATTTAGAAATAGGCACATTTAGCATCTTGAGGATCCTGTTGAAAGAGGACTGCTCCTGCCCCATCAGACACGTTCGCCTCGATCATGAAAGAGCTATAATAAAATCTTGCTTAAGTGCTTCAAAAGCTTTCACAGCTTCTTTAGACCATCTTGCTGGATCAACATTCTTCCTGGTAAGAGCAGCAATCAGGGCCATCAGCACAGAGAAAGATCTAATGACTCGATAATAATTTGAGAAGCCCATGAATCGCTGAATGGCCTTCAAGTTTGTGGGCTGTTTGCATTCAAGAATTGCTTTGACCTTTTCCGGGTCCATGGCGAATCCTTTAGGCAAAATGATGTAATTCAGGAAGGCTACCTTGGAGACTTCAAACTCGTATTTCTCCAATTTGGCATACAACCTGAATTCCCAGAGGCAGGTAATGACCTGCTTGACATGGTTTTGATGTTATTTGAGGGAGGGAGAGAAGATTAAGATGTCATCTAAATAGACCACTACGAATTACCTCAAGAAGTCTCTGAGAACGAGATTGATGAAGTCTTGAAACATTGCTTGAGCATTGCATAAACTGAAGGGCATCACCAAATATTCGTAGTGGCCTGAATAGGTGTTGAAAACACATCTCCCTCCCTGATCCTTACTAGGTTGTATGCCAAGCGAAGATCAATTTTAGAGTAAATGTACCACTTTCCAGTGGTATGCACCTTCTTTTGCCCATACACTTATTATCAACATTATTAATGTCTATTTCTAAGGTGCCACACAGTATCCGCAGCACCTTACAGAGACAATAGGAAATACAAAATTAACAGACAAAAATAACAATACAATGGGGTACAAATAGTAAAATAGTGAATACAATGCAAGTACGGTGCAAAAAATTATGTACAGTACACAGAACCAGTGCTAGGGTTTGCAGCACCCGCCTGCAAATAGTCCACACCACCTTCATTGTAGTGTAGCCATCATAGCTCTATAGCCTTCATCTATGTCAATATCAGTCACTAGAGTCACTCTAGTGTCTGAGATCTATAATCTTTATAGATCATTGGTACGACCTCACCTAGAATACTGTATTCAGTTCTGGAGGCCATATCATAATAAGGCTGCATAAATACATTAGAGACTGTGCAAATAAGAGCAACTAAAATGGTCCATGGCCTGTGTCACAAAACATACCAAGAAAGGCTAGAGGAACTAAATGTATATTTTGGAGCAGAGAAGGGAGAGGGGGGATATAATAGCAGCTTTCAAATATATCAAATGTTGTGACAGGCTAGAGGAGGGTGGCATTTTTCAAAAGAAAAGGTGTAATAGAACACGAGGGCATGGATATAAACCGGAGGGTGGTAGATTCAGAGGAAATGTGCGAAAAAATAACATCACTGAAAGGGTGATAGATAAGTGGAATAGCCTCCCATCTGAGGTGGTTGAGGCTAACACAGTAGAACAGTCTAAACATGCTTGGTATAATTATAAGGATATCCTAAATCTTAAACTAAATTGAGAGTAAATATGGTCTAAGGTCAGTATAGTTTTAAATAAACAAATGGGCAGACTGCATGGACTATGTGGCCCTTATCTGCCACCACTTTCTATGTTTCTATGATATTTCCCCTACTGCTGCACTCCAGAACGGCCCTGCTTTGCATACCCTTGCAGAGCATATTTCCCTTGCCCTGATGGTACAAAAATAGTAAAAACAATAAGCAGGGTAAAATAAAGTAGGTTGTGTGTAGAAGTGGGCAAAGAAGGGCAGAAATAGTCAGCAGATGGTAAAGTTTGGGAAGGCCAAGGTAGATGAAGTGCTAACAGGAAGATAGGCACTGTTGTCAGAGTGAGAGAGGATCTTACTGAGGTCAGGAAGAGGAAATAAATTATAAGAGGTTAAAGGAAATAAGAATAAACAGAGCGGAAATGAGTATGTTTTGCAGGAATAGGGATCCAAATGGCACAAGCAGTAGAAAGAAGCCTTTACTTTTTTACTTCATATGTCAGAGAGAAACCCAAAGCTGTTCAATAGCGTTTGTGAAAACCCAAGCTATTGAACACACATTTTAAGATTTTTGCAAAGATCATGCAATCAGTTCTCCCCTTAGGCCTAACTTCCTACCAGTTAGGATTTGTAACAGGTCATCCAAAGCATATCAGCAGTTGTGACTTCATGCCTACACTCCCAATGACAAGATTGGCTGTTTAGCTTACAAATCTGTTATGCTATTCCCTGGGGACCGCAAGCCAAATTGCAGAAATGAACTGGGGTCAGGTGTTTACCAGAAGCCCTGATGGTGTGGATGAACTTAGCTGTAGGCTCCCAGCAGGTCATGAGCCTTGGAAATGGTTCCAATATTAACTTTGTAGTGTGGAGACTAGAAGCAACAGATAGCCAAACAGGAGGGATTAGTATGTGAAGAAAACAAGGAGAGATCAGGAACAGGTTGGTGAAACAAAATAAGGGTAAAGAGTCTAGAAGCAAAACAAGGATCTGGATCTAATGTAGATCTAGCAGGCAGGTACTGAAACAGGAACTTAAAGAAAAGCAACTTTGGTGCAGATCAAACCCAACTATACATAATATTAATAATAATATTAATAAAAAGCTGACACAGTCACCTTACCATAGTATATATTCATTTATTAAAACACATACAAAACAATTGTTTAAATAAAAAAAAATTATAGAGTAATATGGGTAAATAAATGTTGTTCCTCAAAATGATCAACCAAAAAAAAATAAAAAAAAAATAAAATAAAATAAATATTGGGACATCGACACAATTCTCATATTTTGGGCTCTATACACCACCACAATGGATTTGAAATGAAACAAACAAGATGTGTTTTAACTGTAGACTTTAACTGGGGTCAGGTGTTTACCAGAACTCCTGATGGTGTGGATGAACTTAGCTGTAGGCCCTCAGCAGGTCGTGAGCCTTGGAAATGGTTCCAATATTAACTTTGTAGGGTATTTACATCTAAAAAGTGTTAAAAAAAATGTCCCCCAGTAATTCCTCTAATTCTTACCCTAACCTTCCCCTCTCACTACCCTAACCCTAACCCTCCTTCCTGGTAGCCTGACCCTAACCCTCCCTTACTTGCAGCCTGACCCTAACCCTCCCCCCCCTGCAGCCTGACCCTAACCCTCTCTCCTCTACAACCAGACCCTAACCCAACAGAAAGAGTTTACTCACCTCCGGCAAAGGCGGCGGCAGAGGTGCAGCGGAGTGATCTGATGTTTCCGAATTGCTAAAAGTGTAAGCTTCGGAAAAAGGGACATTCGAAATGTAACTTTTGAATATACCTTTTTCGGAAGCCACACTTTCTAACCGGAGATTGCAACCGCAGTGAGAGATAGATAGTAAAACATAGATGATCAGCATAGTATTTGAATGTGTGACATTTCAAGATGTCTCCAGTAAAACATATCTGAAAAGTACTAGTGTGGCTTGTACTATATAATATAATACTATTTCAATTTGATATGCATATTACAAGCCTACATAATACCATGTAATACCATGTCCTTTTTTTGGAGTTTTAATACCATGTAAGCTATATTGTGTTTTCTATCAAATAGTCGCTACACTACTGCATTAAAAAGCCACACAAACATTATAAAGAGAAAGAACTAATTAGTTAACATATTGCGCTTTGAATGCAGGCATAGAAATATTTAGATGGAAATTGCAGCAAGCTTAGATAAGACAGGAAATTACATTTCTACAGCAGCAGAAATGTTGATGTTATAAATATCTAATTTAAAATTGCGTTGAAAATGCTAATAGTAATCATAGCATAGGGGAAATTATTCTTGTCTTACTTGGCAAACATTACAAGTATAAATGAGACTCTCAAGTTATATGTAATACATGAATATGAAATTCTTTTTATCTATTGGTGGAGCAATGTAAACAACCTCTTATTATACTTACTGTGTAGACACAGGAATGTTAAAGTGACATAAAAATATCAGCCTTCTTTTAGGCATTTATTTCAGAAGTACTGATAAACTTGATTGGGTCTGTTTCCTTTCCTTGTGCTGATCCTTGTACAAAGAGGGGCATGTAGTCACAACTGAAGTCAAGATTTGCAGTGGTCCCAATAAGTATAGACACGTGCCTAACCCAGCCCATACTGTACAATAAAAATGTCTTCCTCCACCCACAATGCGTATAATCGGCTTGCTTAGGGATGACACGCCCTATCGTACGAGTTACGTACCAGTTAAGTACGATCAGGGTTACGATGAATAACATCTGCCATGCACATGCGTAGTGCGTTCTTACAGACAGATTTACGTTTGTAAATTTGCTGTCGTTATTAAGTCTGGATCAGGCTCAAGGACTTAATTTTTGCATAATGAAATTTATTTTTATTTTACAACATTTTTTAAATACATTTTCTTTATGTAATACTGTTAAATATTTATAGACGATAGCAGCAGATACTACAACATTAAATTAAGTGTAATTGCCAATATAAAGCTTTAAGAAGGAAACTACGCATGGACATTGCCTCTCCCCGCCTCCCTCTTGCCCTCCCCAGCTAATCTGAAGCTGAAGACCGCCTCTTTCTACCTAAACTAAGACTGCATGGTGGCAATCTGCGTACATAGATTGCGTAGTAGATCATTTCGCAAATTCTTCATGCTTCAAGTTTCAATTTATTACTGGGGTGCCAGTTTTCCAATTTTCCATTGTCACTAACATTTTTTAGATACAGCTCTGCCTTGATGCATTGGCTAGTGAATTTAACTCAATATAACTATAACTATAACTGTATATAACTGAAACAGTACCAGTGTTTGCTGTAGCTCTGATCCTGCAAATACTAGACTTATGTTTTATTTTTACAGTATAATATGGGAGGAATCATTGCTGGATAGCTTGCTGAACTTTGCTGCTACGCCAAGGGGACTACTTCTTCTTCAACAAACTGGAGCCATCAATGAATGTGTTGCTTACATGTTTAGCCGATATACGAAAAAACTACAGGTAACGTTGTATTTCCAATTATAGTACGAAAATATCCATAAAATAGGAAGACTCTGTGTTTCTGCCCTGCAATAAAATGTGCCATTATGGTGTATCCACATTCTTCTACCAGATAAAGAAACCTTGAATGCTATCTCATGTTTCACATAAACAAATAGACATTCAAATACATACATCCTTATAGAAAAGCATTATGCTTTTATATTGACTGTCATCATAAGAGCAAACTTTTTCTGAAATTACAGACAAATATGAGACAATTTGCGCCTATCCCATGGCGTGTTTACAGGCCAAACACTATGTAGACTCTGTTATTTCAGGTTTCTCAGAGTCCGACTGGAATAATCCTGCTAGATCGCACTTTGTTACAATCTCCTCCCCAATCCAAAAGTATAATTTACCATTACCGGCTACTGCGAGAGGAGATTGATCACTCCCAAATTGGATCTGGCATGTCCCAATGGCTTCTACACTTTCCTTTCCTTACAATTGACGCTCTATCCCAGGCCTTGCGCCGATCCAGGAAAATGCTCTAGCAGATACCAGGAACTGTTTTTGAATATTTTTCATGAAGCTTATGTTTCTCCCAGGAGGCGCCAAGTCATGGGTCTAGGGGAAACACAACGGTGTCCCAAATGCCACCAACCAAATGCAGGGTTATTCCACTGTCTATGGGATTGCCCCATTATCCGACACTTCTGGTTAAGAGTAAAATGTTTTACTGAAGCATCATTGATTCATTACGTTCCTTTCAGTGCAGAATGGGACTCGTTTGATATTTTGCCACAAACTCAGCGTGTGACGAGAAGTTGTAGTAAACTTCTCGGGGTGATCAGTGTGGCAGCCAAAAAAAACATTTTGCAACACTGAACCAGTCAAAACCCAATCTTTTTAATTGTTTGAGGAGAAATTTTTCACAATCTTTCGCATGGATTGGCTGGAGGTCTCTCTGGATAGAGATTGTAAGGTTGGGGTTTTTTTACGCCTGGGAAACATACATAGGCAATCTTTCCCCCGAGATACAACGTCAAATTTATGTTGGAATGCAAAACACGACTTGGTATTTGCTCCGTTTGCAATCTGGTGATTCCCCTATTGAACCATTTGACACTTAACAGCACGGATTCTCACCCCCGGACGTATTGCACATACGCCCTTAAATTACCGATAATAGCTACTACGCATTTTATGGAATCTAATCTTAATCTTAAAGACTGCATATACGCAATCTACGTAACGAAACGATACGTAGATTATGCAAAATAGTTACTATGCTTGCATAGTAGCTATTATCCGTAATTTAAGGACGTATGTGCAATACGTCCGGGGGGGTGAATCCGGGCCAACATTTCAAGAAACAAATCTTACCTTTCCTGTGCTTGACGTCTGTAATGTACTAACTAATGCGTGTTAACAATTCTAATATTTGTTACAGCTTCTTGTGTTCTTACCCTATTCTGCTTTAAATGTTCTTCATTACATTTATCATTGTAATATACATTGTTGGTACTTATTATCTCTTGCTGATCTTGCCTGCATGTACTACACATGCGCATATTGACGATTGTATTTTTCCTTTGACTTCATCATATATAATACATACACACTCCCATAATCATTTTATAATACAAATACTCCTGTTCTGCACTAGTCTAATTCAAATGTGCTCTCTTAGTACATATCACTACACCATTAATACATCATAAACCATAACATGATTAGCATTTGGCATAGACTTTGTAAGGTTCTTTAAAAGCTATACAGTGCTTCAGAACACATTTTACACATTGTACAAGTGTTCAATGAGGCAGATTAGAGGAGGGGAAACAAATATAATGCACTGATTAAATCTGTTCTGTATACTACTGCTAAATACAAAAACCTTTTTCCATAGTAAGAAATTATTTCAGATATGTGTTACTGTGCTGATTTGGGACAATAATCATGACCTTAAACCTGGTTGAAAAGCATGTGGTCAGACAGGTGTTTAAATTATTTTATTTTTTTATTCATAAAAAGTATTTTATAACTGCTAGAAGCCTTTTTAAGTTGTACTAAATATTCAAGGGTACATGCTATTTTCCTTGTGACAGTAGAGCATTTCAGCTGTGAAAATATTTTAGGAAGTGTTATTATAGCTAAAGCTTTCCTATATTAAATGGAATCTGATCTTTCTATGGAGGATGTTTAACTGCAAAGCACCATTACATGTATTGAGATTTCTTTATACTGTATAGATGAATGGTTTTAGCCCATAAGCAGTGATGATAAATCTCAATGGCTCCTGATGATTCAAATATGAATGCTGGGTAATTCATTCCAGGTTAGCAGATGTGAAAAATTCGGCTATGGACTTATGGTTACACAAGTGGCAGCAGTAGCCCCAGGCGCAGTAGCCCTACAGAAGTCAGGTAACTATTCATTGATCTGTAAACTGAGTGTAAATGATAGTTTTAGTATTATGTGTTTCATGTTGGTATTCTTTTTTCTAAAATAATTTTTTAAAAGGTATTTTATTAAAGTCACTTGATAAACAAGCTACTGCTTATTATGAAGAGAGGGCATAAGGTAGAGAAAACAGGCTTAAGCTTTTGTCACTTTATCTTCTTACACCCCAAAGTGGTTTTAAAACGGTGTACACAGCAGTATAGAACAGTGTAAAATGCCATTTATTAATGTAATGTATAAATACATTTTTAAATAAAATATATATTTTTAAATACTGGTATATGTTATGTGACAGTTGTTTTTTTTCCTTCTCTGATTCTGGTGATTACAGTCTTGACTCCAATTAGTTACAGTCTTGGGACTGAATCCAGACTTCTGAAAAGAGGGATTGGAAAGCACTCACTATTTGATAAAGTGCAAACACTGCATTCTTAGGATGGATATGGATCCAGAGTTCCCTCCTCTGAGCATTTACAGTAGCGGGGTAGGAAGGGAAAAACATTTCTGCTATGAGAAAGAGAGAAATATACTTTTAATATAATTTTAAGGCAGGGGTCTTGTCGGAATGTTTATGTGAGGGAAGCAAGTGGTTTCCCTTCACCTGCACAAAAGCCAGCAGAGAAGATTCAATCTGGTCCTTGAAGTCTGAATCTGATCCTTAGTTTGCGAAAGGCTCGCATAACAATTTTGCTCACTGAAATAACACTGGTGGCATCTTATTCAATATTTATGTAACTCTAGTAGTTAAAATGAAGGAGAAACAATCATTGCTGGGGGCTGTTTATAAACAACTAAGTACTAATTACTTCAAATCAGCCACAGCAGCTGATTAATTGTTTTTAAACAACTAATAAGTTGCAGGCAGTCAGTGCAAGCACAGTTTAGGTGCCGTTAAGAGAGGGGGAGGGGCTTGGAGGCTTTGACTTGGGCCCCTCCTCTGCTAAGCCCTGAAGAAGAGGTATTCTGTCTTCATATAAATCTGACCTTGTGTAGTAACAAAAATCACTGAATTATGCTTAGTAGGATCATTTTGAAATGCTAACAACCTCTGTGAACTGGGGATGGATTGACCAATTAAAAAGATTCAATAAAGCAATTATAAAAAAAAACTTAATTGCTAATCGTGAAAAAATATATGTATGTTATTGTTTCTTGCAGGCTTTATTCAGGCTTTTGTCACCGATTTATGGGCTGCTTTAGAATGTGGTAGAGATGATGTCCGGGTTATTCATCCCAAACCCACCCCTGTGGATCCCATAGACAGAAGCTGTCACAAGGTACTTTGGCATTATAACCAGAAAATGATTTGCTGTTTTATTCTTTTATTCCTCCACTAAATCTCCAGCTGTGTCTGTGTACATATTTATGTTTCTACACCAACTGTTTTTTGTAGCTCAATAAATGAATTCAGCTGCTGCTCAATTGTATACTGTTAAATAGAACAATGTATTATTGTATCACATTTTGGAAATTGTAGTCTTTTCTAGCTTTCGTGAACTTACTGTCATCCTACCCTGCGGTTTATGAGCTACTTGGCGAGCAAGATTTGCCATCCAAAGATGAATACTCTCTCCGTGAAGTCCCTACTTCATTTGTTGTAAGTATTTTGTTTTTGTTTTTTTGTTTTTGTAATTCTATATTGCAGTTTTTTTTTAATTAAATTAAATAAAGTAGTAAAAAACAATTTCTACATAGATTGTGCACAGTAACAATTACTATGTTTTCTATAGGTGCGGGGGTGTTTAATTCCACACGAGAGAGGAGAGTGAACTCTCCCGTCACTCCCCTTTCTCGTTCATAAAAGGTGTGACTTATGCTGCCATAAGTTAGTCTTAAGTCACACTTCCAGATAAGCGGCCTGCCCGACCGCTGATCCGCTCGTAAGTGGGATACACATCCCACACTCTAAAATGTAAATGCTTTCCCCCACCCACCTTGGCGGGCAGACGCGAAGCACAGCCCCTTTAAACTTAATCTCCATTGTACGGTACTTAGTTAACTTAGTTAACCTAAAGTAAAATCAGGAGGGCGCATGCGCCTTCCAGTCCATAGAGCCCACTTCTGCACTTTGCGTGCACAAGCGGGCTGACGAAATTAACTGTGGATCCGGCCCACAATGTTTAAGCAGTGTGTTAACATTTATAGAATTAGATTTATAGAGATATATGCACAGTACAACAAAAGTATATAACCATTTATATATAATTAGAGATACGCACAATTTATACATAATATGATGTAAATAAAGAAACATTCAGATAGACTGTAGGCATTGATGTTGTTATAGATAATGTATTATCTAAAGGTTTGGTGTCATGAAATAGGATGAAAACACATTCAGATGTCTCTCTCTCCAGTATTAATGCTTTTGCAATACCGACATCAGTTTCACAGACATTGCCAAGTGAAGCAAAGGAAAAGCAATATGGAACAATACACATCTGTGTGAGAATAATGCTTCACACACATATAATTGCACAAATGCTTATGCCAACTGGAACACAAATGACATGCAAAGCCTTGGGTTACCAATATAATTAAACTAAATATCTACTTGTAAATTTGCCTCATTACTGGGCACACACTTGTATTAATTAGTGCCTGATCAGAATTTTTCTTGATCTCCCACAGATTTATGACCTCCCCCTATAGTTATAGCATTGATGTGTAATACTGGTGCTTGTTTTTTCTTTTCACAGGCCTGAGTGAAAACAATGCACAGGCCAGGCTGTGATCTCTTATAATCACTGTTTTAGACTAGTAATGCTGTCTGCGCAATTAATACTCTAAGAGGTGTAAAGCTGGCCATACAATGGGACGATCATCGTACCAGGAGGGGGTGGCCTGATAAACAGGATGATTTCCCGCTAGGTAAATGTCCCGTTATCGGCACCAAACACCTCCTCTGCTGGGATCTATAATCCTAGCAGAATAGGAAGGGGGCAGAGCTCTCTATAGTGCTGCTGCTTTATATCTATGTACTAAGATGCTCTGACATCTTAAAACTATAACTTCAAAGCTGTCAGAGCAGGTTAGTACATAGATATGCAGCAGCATCTATTGCAGTAAGTAGTACAGAGAGGGATTAGCCGGAGCCGGGCATTACACAACGCAGCTTCGGCTAATCCCTGTCTGTACTACTCCCTGCAATAGATTCTGCTACATATCTATGTACTATGCTGCTGTGGTAGCTGTGAAGATGTACTTCAAAGCTGTCAGAGCAGCTTAGTACATAGTTATGCAGCAGCGTCAATTGGAGGGATGGGGAGCCTTTCAGCTTGCTGATTGGCTCCCTTAAAACATTGGGCGCTAGCGCCAGATCTCATTCAGACATGTTTAAAAATCCAATAATCGTACCAGAGCGTTTCTGGTGTATTTATTGGAAGTTTTAAAAATTGATCCTGGCCATTAACTATAATTATTACCGATAATTGGGTGATCGGGCCGATTGCTCTAGTGTATGGCCAACTTTACTTGCAATGAAAAAGGGCATAAGGCATATAAAAATGTGTTCCTTTTATGTCACAATTAAGATTAAACTGTGTTGTATGTATCTATGGTAAAAATTATCTAGATCTTCTGTCTCATGCAAAGGCGATCTCCCCCATCTAGAATTATATAGCTTGCTATGTCATTAAATAAACTAAAGTAGCATTTGTACTTGTACTCACCTTGATCCATCAGTTACATTTTGTGGACCAATAAAATAAATTTGACCTTAAATTGGCCAATAAGGACAACTAAATTAGTATGGAAGATCCTTGTGTAAATGTATTAGTGATGGCCGTGATTAGAACACACCAGAATTTACATCAGAAGGTCCAGTAGGCCCTATACATGAACTTTTAAGCACAAATGTAACAGGGTTGTCTAGTTTCTCAATAACTAAATAAATCACAAATCTTCAACAACAAATGACAACAATCCATAATAAATGATTTATACATTGCATCATTAGAGATTACAGTATGTGTTAGAAAGTTCTATGATAATGTCAAAACTTTGCAATGCATATATCCCCCCATTGTGCTACAAGGATAGGAAGCAAGCTGGGTGAAACAACACTGAAATGTTACATGCAAGCTTGTTCTCTTTGACCTTGTTTCACATTTATTTGTCTAACAGCAGAGCCTCATGATTTCTTTTTTAATTAAACTATTGTTGTGTTTCATAACAAGGATTATGAATAACACTAGTGTAGAAAGGCATCTGAATATTTAGTATCTAATGTTAAATATTAATAGGAGAAAGTAGCAGATACCTATTCAACAAACATTAAATTAGGTTGTGTTGCCGTGTTACATGAAGCCTTCATGTGTTTCTCAGCTTTTTCTTAGTGAGTACCATTTACTTGCTAAGGAATCAGACAAAGTGCCACTTTGCAAAAAAAGATCTATTTATTGATTTATAAATTAACTTTAACACTTACAAAAAAGGATTAAATGTAAAGGTGTAATATAATATTTGCATGACGTTCTCATCTGAGGATAATTTTAGACAGAGATCAGGCTCAAGATTTTATTTTGTTACATGCCTCATGCCACATAACATTTTATACCACCCCTTTCCACACATTACATATTACACATCTACCCCCTTCAGTTACATGCCTCATCCCACATTATATATAATAAATCCCCCCTTTAGTTACATGCTTTGTCCCACATTACATAGTATACCTTTACCACCATCAGTTACATGCCTCATCCCACATTACATATCATACCTTTACCACCATCAGTTACATGCCTCATCCCACATTACATAGTATACCTTTACCATCATCAGTTACATGCCTCATCCCACATTACATAGTATACCTTCACCACCATCAGTTACATGCCTCATCCCACATTACATATCATACCTTTACCACCATCAGTTACATGCCTCATCCCACATTACATAGTATACCTTTACCACCATCAGTTACATGCCTCATCCCACATTACATAGTATACCTTTACCACCATCAGTTACATGCCTCATCCCACATTACATAGTATACCTTTACCACCATCAGTTACATGCCTCATCCCACATTACATAGTATACCTTTACCACCATCAGTTACATGCCTCATCCCACATTACATAGTATACCTTCACCACCATCAGTTACATGCCTCATCCCACATTACATAGTATACCTTTACCACCATCAGTTACATGCCTCATCCCACATTACATAGTATACCTTTACCACCATCAGTTACATGCCTCATCCCACATTACATAGTATACCTTTACCACCATCAGTTACATGCCTCATCCCACATTACATAGTATACCTTTACCACCATCAGTTACATGCCTCATCCCACATTACATAGTATACCTTTACCACCATCAGTTACATGCCTCATCCCACATTACATAGTATACCTTTACCACCATCAGTTACATGCTTCATCCCACATTACATAATAAATCCCCTATTCAGTTACATGCCTCATCCTAAATTAGTGAGCAGGATCAAGGACAAGCTAATAAAAAGCAACATTGTTGTGTTGGGTGTATCACTGGACTAGTTGTTCCTGCTGTAGCAGCAATCCATACAGCCATTCATATAGTTGGAAACATGCTTCATTAGTGGTATGCCCTCTCTGTTCCATTCAGTCCACTGAATTCCATTGATTTATATTTTAGTAGCAATCATGTTCTTATCTTATCTGTGTGCATAACATGATTTAAATGTACTGTACGGGTCTGTGATGCAAATATCAACACACAGGCATGCCAGCCTCCTCAACACAGGTGGCCAGAGGGTATGCTGCAATCCATATGTACTCACTATGGCTGTTGTCTTGTCAGATGGGCTGAAAGTTGCAATGGTAGCTTGTTACAGCTATTCCTTTAATGACTAACAAATTCTATAACTTATATTGGTATTGCCTATTCAGACAAATATTCTATCTGCTTCTATTGCTAGTATTATGGTTTCTGCATATTTTTATGACATTTGTAATTCATGGTGCCTACTACATTGTTTAATACTTGCTATGTGTTACGCTGGCACAAAATTCAAATGCTGAGCACACATGCGCTCAGAAGAGCAACGACCGGCACCACTGAGTTATAGCCTTCATCTGAAAAGAAAATCATAACATTCTGTCTGTGGAGGAGAAATATCTTCCAGAGAGATCATATAATATAGACCATGTAGAGAATCTCTTGATTAAATATAAATGTTATATACTGGTAGAATTTCATTCTTCTGTGTCTTT
>WWET01002402.1:124697-140032 GCA_011038615.1 Limnodynastes dumerilii
GAGAAGGTTTCCGGGGACCGGAAACTTTACTATCCAGGGGGTCTTCACCAGTACCCCTGATGGTGGGGATGGAATTGGCTGCGGCCTGATAGCTTGGACGGTCCCCGGTGAACCAGACTCGTGGAAAGGGGAGAAACACCAGGAGTGAACACCGGACAGGAGGGACGGGAGTAGTCGATAGATAGAGGGAGTAGTAGTCCGGAAGCGACCGGACTGTAACGGACCACACAGAACACTTAACGCAGCACGTGGGACAGAAGAGCGTTCACGAGACGGTACACGACGTACTAGGGCGATCGCACACTCAAGCACACAGCGGTGCCTCCGGAGAGGTAACATAAACATCCACTCGAGGTAAGGATAGGAACTGCAGGGAAGGTAAGTACAAGGTAGGGAAGAGAACCAGGGCTGGAAACACTAGGGTGCAAAGGCAGGATACAAGGCAGGTAAGTAGGTCAGGCAATGGTCAGATCACTAGGCTGGAAGCACTAGGCACACAAGATATAGCAGGTCACAGAAATGAGAAAACAGACTCTATAACCGGCGCAGGGGTGCTGTCAGAGGAAGACTAAATACTGTCTGCTAGATGGTGATTGGCCAGCAACCCCAGCATCCAACCCAGGAAGTGACAAGCAGCAAAAGCATAAGAATGGGAAGACAGAGCGCGCGGCTGAACGGAAGACCGGCAACATGTGCAAGTATCCAAGGACGCTGTAACTAGGGAGCCTGTCGGCAGGGGAATCCCCAGACGCACTGGAGCTAAGGTAAGCAGACGGGGACGGGAGCCGGCGCGTGCAGCTTGCCGTTTAGACGGCAGCTGTAACACTTCTAAAGTCACATCTACTCTTCTTAAAGCAAGAAAGATGACTACCTGTAATACATATTGGAGGGCTTTCTTTTACTGGTCTCAAAGAACTGGATCTTCGGACAGTAGCATCCCTGCTATTCTAGAATTCCTGCAGGCAGGCCTAGACAAAGGCTTGGCTGTGAGTTTACTCAAAGTACAAATATCCGCACTAAGTGCAATGTTGGATGAGAAACTAGTAACCAACAAATACGTTGTAAGATTCCTGCAAGCGGCAAATAGGGTAAAACCGCCCATTAGGAATCCGATACCTCCCTGGTACTTGAACCTGGTCCTGGAGGCTCTCACGGCCACACCTTTTGAACCCTTGTCAGAAATCAGTCTGAGGTTATTAAGTTGGAAGGTGCTATTCTTAGTAGCCACCACGTCGGCAAGGAGGATTTCGGAGCTGCAGGCCCTGTGGGCGAAAGAATCTTATTTGATTTTCTTGCCCAGTAGAGTAGTAATAAGGACTAATCCTCATTTTCTTCCAAAGGTGGTGTCAAATTTCCACCTGAATCAGGAAATTTCCTTGCCATCCCTGTGTCCTAATCCAAGCACTCAACTGGAACAAAAGTTTAATACCTTAGACTTAGTAAGTCTTAAGACTTCTAGAGAACTGCTGAGTTCAGGAAGTCAGACCAATTATTTATCTTGACAGAGGGAGTTAAGAAAGGAAGCCCAGCCTCAAAGAGTACTTTAGCTAGATGGATAAGAGCATGCATCCTTAAAGCTTATGATCTAAAGGGGGAGGCACCACCTATAGGCATAAAAGCTCATTCGACTAGGGCCATGGCCACTTCATGGGTGCAGAAGGAAGCTGCTTCAATCTCTGAAATATGTAAAGCAGAAGGATGGTCTTCAGTTAACACTTTTTGTAAACATTACAGGCTGGACGTCCTCTCCTCAGCTGAAGCAAGCTTTGGAAGACGGGTGTTAAGTGCTGTTTTTGTTTAACCTATTGTACTTACTTTAAAATATTATTTTTCCCTCCCGTGGTTATAACTGCTTTGGTATGACCCAGAAGTGTGCTGACAGGATGGGGGCAGAGGAAACTATAGATTATTCACCTGTTAATATGGTTTCCTCTACTGCATCATGTAAGCACACACATGCCCTACCCTGTGTGTTGTGTATTCACATAATTCTTAAGTTGTATTTTTAAGCTATATGAAGTTGGAAGACACTGGAGGTGGGCGTCCTCTTAAACAGCCGGTGTCTTCTTAGTTCCTGTCTGGCTCCAGAGGGGGAGTGATAACCTGGAAGTGTGCTGACATGATGGAGTAGAGTAATTTAGGACGTATGGAAACTATATCCATATTTCCTGCATTCCGATGCTTAGCCCAGGGTTCGGAGGTATGGATCCGGTCCAATATTACCAATGGCTTAAAGTCCTGATGAGCATGACTGTAGGCACAACTTACGGGCAGCCTTGTTATTTTCTTCTCTGTTTACCATCTGTTTTTCAGACATCATATCATTGATGATTGGTAAAGTTAGGAAGGTTAGAAAATCAAATAAAAAAAATGTTACGTGCTTTGGAGCAATAGAACAGAATTGTGGGTGTATGCACACGGGTGTGGGTCCCCGCTACGAACGGCCCTATTTCGATTTCCGTTCTTTCCCAGCAAGTTTCGAACTGCCTGGGATATTGATTGCTTATGCCTCGAGGCATAGCAATCGATCTCCGGAGGATCAAATACGGTGCTCCGAAAGGTAAGGTTAAAAATTACCCCAACCCTTCCCCTATTTCTAACCCTAATCCTCCCCTTCTATTACCCTAACCCTAGCCCTCCCTTCCCTGCAGCCTGACCCTCACCCTCCCTTCTCCCTAGCCTGACCCTTATACCCTAAAACTCCCTTCTCTATAGCTGAACTCTAAGACCCCCCTCCCTGCAGCCTAACCCTCCCCTTCTATGGCCCTATCCCTCCCTTCCTAAGAGCCTAACCTCCCCAATAGTAAAAGTCCCTGGAGAGGTTACTGACCTCTCCAAAGCTGTCAGCGAAGGGTCCTCCAAAAATGAATGGTTAAGTATGCCGAACGGCACACTCACCCATTCATATAAAAAAAAAATCTAAAAAGCCTCCCTATTCGAAATAGAGACAGCCGAAAAGTAACACGTAAGCTGTCTCTATTTCTGAAAGCAACCCATCGTAGTGGGGACTGCAACCACATGCACACTAATAAAATATCCTTCCAAATACTAGTTTATTTTATGATCAGCACTATTTAAAACTCTATACAACTAATTAATAGACCTCTGGAATGTCTTGTGACAGCTAAGAATATTTTATAACTAATCTGAAATTATTCATAAACCCATTGTATAAAATATATGCATTACATTTGTTTCAGCAACATTGGCATAACATGTACACCATTTGTGCACTCTTTGTACCTTGTACTGGTGTAGTTTGCCTTCATATGCACTGCTTTATGTGAGCCTTGAGACCTCTTGTCTAGATGTAATATCCAAGGTCACCCATAAAAGACTTGTGTCGGACACATCCATAACTCTGTTCAGCCAATACAGTTGTTAGCTCCACATTGTAAGATTAATGGCAGAGAGGCAGGAGTCGTGACTGAAATCTGGGTAATTTTGTTTCAAGATCATTTCCTCTATGACTGCTTGCAGTAATAAAACAACTGTCAACTGTCATTTTGTGTTGTTTTAGTGTAGTGCAGCACTCCAGCATTATTTGGGGAAATTTCTACGGTTTTCAGCTTTTTAAGGCGTAACTGTTTACTTGCCGTTGGTTTTCTAGAATATTGCTATCCAAAAACATATTTTGATCATTTATCATTTTCCTAATTCTCCTAATTATTAAGTTAAAGCTTTTTATTGCCATAAAGAAACAAATCTACTAATGTGCTCATTCATGTGACTATTAGGTTAGATGAAGGTTTTCCCTTATGCTGTATAAATGAAGTTGAAATATTCATATAGTTGTGCAGTACCTGTTCACATCTTTCATTTAAAACGCTAGGGGTATTTTTGGGATGTAATTCATTTTTCCAGTTAATTAGAAATATATCAACATTCATCCAAATGCTGTAACTTGTCATGCTGTCATTTTGTGAGTTTTACTATTAAGTGCAATATCGACATGTTACTTTGATAAATGGTGACAGAAAAAGGTGCGTGACGCAGACAAATAATCTACCACAATCATTTGAATGTAAATAATACACCCTAAAATTAAATGTCCTTTGGGATGTATTTCATTGGTATAGCTCAAAAATAAACATTTTCCAATAGGTGTTTTTAATTATTTACTTGGGAAGATGCTACCAGTTCTGATCAAATTTGAGGTATCATTATTGATAAATGATAGCAAGACTTTGTTTTATATGATCAACAACTTCCACTCTTCAATTTTATAGCTCTAATAAATTTGCTCTTCGATCATAAAACTTTTTTTTTTACAATATACATTGTTAGTTTTTACTCAAATAGGGGTAGACCCAGACCTAAGCACGATAGCGTTTTTACACTAGCCGCTGACGTAAAATCGCCTATTGGTATTTACTGCACATGCGCGCAGCAGATGTTACACCACATAACTCTGAATGTACGTACCATCAGCGTAAGTACATACGAAGGGGCATGTCATCCATACGATACCCGTAGTTACGCTTTGTAGGCGAAGGGAGGCATGTAAATCATACAGTATGGGCAGAGTTAGGCCGTTACGTACGGGAAACCATTACATACGTTAGCACTTACACTTTAAGGTAGGGTTTGGGAAGCATAAAATGGCCAAAGCACGTACGAGTGAGGGGAGTGCATAGAAAATACACTACACGGTGTAACGTAGCCAGGCCCGGCAACAGAAATCTGGGGGCCCGGTACACTCATGTCTTTGGGGCCCCCCATGCCTCTTCAAAAGGTGGAGAGAAAAAAATTATATCTATCTATCTATCTATCTATCTATCTATCTATCTATCTATCTATCTATCTATCTATCTATCTATCTATCTCCTAGATAGATATAACAATATGTTCACTCACCTCCTTGGTTTTGTTCACTCTTCTTTCTATAATAATATTCCTGGCTATTCATGCCCAGATGCGATTATTTAAATGCCTCCCTTCACCCAATCTTCTTGTATGCATTCTTAAGTTTTCCTGGCAAGCCCCTTCCTTCTTAAGTTACTACGAACTTTGCAGCAATAGGTTCGTAGTGGTGATTCACAACAGTCCCGTTCCTAAAGCTGGCAATACACTAGAGCGATTATCGTCCCGATCTTCGAATTATCGTGGATTGGTCGAATTATCACTGTAGTGTATGGTGCCGATTATTGTCAGAAACGGACGATAATCAAAAAATAATGGCTGCCGTCCGATAATCCGATCGGGGGGTTTGCAATAAAAATTATCATTTATCGCTAGCGATATCGGACAGTGTGTGGGCATTTCTGATAATCGTTAATTTTTCAGCCGATTTTTCCTGACTTTATCCCCACCCCTGTAGGATGTGGCTATGCTGATGTAGATATCGTTCTTCCTGTTTATCTCTCGTGACCCGTAATGAAAGATGGCGTCTTGTAATATTATCGCTCCCAGCCTGTGGCAGTGTATGGTGCCGATATCGGGACCTTTCCCTGGGGGGAAATCGTCCCGTTTATCGGCAGCCACATGCTGGGAGCGATAATCGCTCTAGTGTGCTGTCCATCGTAGATTGCGTATAATAAGTTACTAACATGCGCATTATATCCTTTCCTAAATATACACACCTAAAAAGTAGCATTTTATTAACTGTGAATCAGGTCCCATGTAAGCATCATAAAACACAATCCTGGAACTACAATTAAAGAAATCAAATCATAGCCGCTAATATACAATACAGGCAGCATCCTAGTATCCACTATACAATCCCATTTCATCCTAAAACTGCAACACAATACAGACTATATATCTTAGGGGCACATACCTTACAGACATTGGGGCAGATCCAGAACAATGTTTCTGTGCGTATTTACGCCTGGCGGAGGCGTAAAAAGGCAATTTGGTATGTACTGAGCACGTGCACAACAGATGATATGCTACGTAACGTAACGTTCTCAGCGTAAGGGCCTTTCACATATCAGTAGCGTAAATACGTTCGAGGGGTTGTGCCAGCCTTACGACACCCGAAATTACGCTTCAAAGGCGGGTTTTGGCATTTAAATAGTACAGTATGGGCGTGCTTAGTGGCGTAACTACGGACAGCTTATACGTGCGTGAGCGGGTAAGAGTGGTTACGCTGCCAAAAGTTAAGGTAGGGTTCAGAAAGTGTAAAGCGGCCAAAGTACGTACATGCAAGGGGAGTGCCAAGGGGAGTGTATAGAAGGTATGCTCGCGTAAATACGCTACACTAGTAAACGGATTGCAAGCGGAGTTTTGGATCTACCCCATTATCCTAGTGACTGCTATACCATAGAAGCCATCATACAATACAGACTGCATCCTTCTGACCACTGTACAATAAATTCAACATTCTTGTAACCACAATGCAGTTAAAAAAGGCCTCAAAAACAGAAAACATTTGTAACCATAATACAATAGAAGCACATCCTTGTAAGCACTTAGGTCCTGATCCAGGCCTACGCTCGTGTGCGTTTTTACGACGGGCGTAAGTGTAAAATCTGGTGTTTGTACTTACGGCACATGCGCGAGGCAGATGTTATGCTCAGAAAATCTGAGTTTATGGGCTTTCAGCGTAGCAGCTTAGTAACAACACTCAAGGGGGCGTGCCTGCCATACGAAATCCATAATTATGCACCGAGGGCGGGGTGAGGCATTTTAATCGTACAGTATGGGCATGCTAAGTGTCGTAACCACGCAATGAGCTTACGGCCACCCGTGGTTACGATCAGAAAAGTTAGGGTACGGTTTGGTATGGTATGACCAAGGGCAGTGCATCGTAGGTACGCTGGCGTAAATACACTACGCACATGAGCATTTCATGAGCATAGGTCTGGATCAGGCCCTTAGTTATCCACTTAGTTTGTGTGTGTGTATGCAGTATATGTATTCATCCAATCTCTCCCCCTTGTATGTACTCCCCCTTATGTGTCTCCAGTCTCCCAATATTCTCCTTCATGTGTCTCCAGCCTCCCAGTATTCTCATCATGTGTCTCCAGCCTCCCAGTATTCCCCATCATATCTCTGCAGCCCCCCAGTATCCACATCATGTCTCTGAAGCCCCTCAGTATCCCCATCATGTCTCTGCAGCCCCTCAGTATCCCCATCATGTCTCTGCAGCCCCCAATTTCCCCATCATGTCTCTGCAGCCCCCCAGTATCCCCATCATGTGTCTCAAGCCTCCCCCACAGTATCCCCATCATGTCTTCCAGCCCCCCAGTATTCCCATCATGACTCTGAAGCCCCTCCAGTATCCCCATCATGTGTCTCAAGCCTCCCAGTATCCCCATCATGGCTCTGCAGCCCCCCAGTATTCCCATTATGTCTCTCCAGCCACTTCAGTATCTCCCATCATGTGCCTCCATCCCCCCCTCAGTATTCCCCATCATGTGCCTCCAGTCCCCCTCTGTATTCCCCATAATGTTTCTCCATCCCCCTCAGTATCTCCATTATGTGCCTCCAGCCCCAGTATCCCCATCATATTTCTGTAGCCCTCCACAGTATCCCCATCATGTTTCTCCAGCCCCCTCAGTATTACCCATCATGTGCCTCCAGTCCCCCTCAGTATCCCCAATTAATTTCTCCAGCCCCCCTCAGTATTCCCCATTATGTGCCTCCAGCCCCCTCAGTATTCCCCATCATATGCCTCCAGTCCCCTCAGTATTTCCATCATGTGCCTCCAGCCCCCCTCAGTATTCCCCATCATGTGCCTTCAGCCCCCCTCAATATTCCCCATCATATGCCTCCAGCCTGCATCATCATGTTTCTCCAGCCCCCCTCAGTATCTTCCATCATGTGACTCCAGCCCGCCTCAGTATCTCCCATTATGTGACTCCATCCCCCCTCAGTATTCCCCATCATATGCCTCCAGCCCCCCTCAGTATTCCCCACCATGTTTCTCCAGCCTCTCCCCTTTTTACTTACCTTTGTGTCGCTCTTTCCTTTCTCCTCTGTGGCACTCTACCTCCTTCATGTGAATAGAGGAAATTCCTGTATGAGCTGTTCCAGCATGGCGTCTGGATGCACCGCATCCCCCCACGGAGTGGGTCGCGCTGGCCCTGGATAGATAGTTGCAGTATGAGAGAGATAAATATGAGAGAGAGAAAGAGAGATATGAGATAGATATGAGATATGAGAGAGATAGATAGATATGAGAGAGAGAGAGAGCGACAAAGATAGATAGATAGATAGATAGATATGACATAGAAAGATATGAGATAGATAGAGAGAGATAGAAAAAGGGATAGATAGAGATATAGATAGCTATGACACACACACACACACAGACACCATCTTACCTTAGAGTCCAGTCTTCAGCAGTCCAGAGATGCAGGACGGTGTCTTCACAGCCCGGCAGCCAGGGAGATCACATGACCCACTGTGAGGAGAGGAAGTTCCTATAGCAGTGTGATGAGTCATCGCTTGTTGCCAGACTGGAGATTTCTCACAGACTGTGCAATGACTCATAGCTGCAGCTCTACTCCACTGACACAGGCTGTCAGTGGAGAACAGTTTAAAAAGTACAGGTGGATTGCCTGGGGCCCCTCTGAAGCTTGAGGCCCATCACAGCTGTCCCCCTTGTCCCTTTTTGCTATCACTTAGGTCTGGATCTGGCCCATGGTCGTTATGTGGTTTATTTGGGTCTTCATTATTCTGTGTTGAACTCTAATCAAAAGGAAAAAAAAAAGATATGTGATCATGCTGGTTTGTTAACATGACAATGAAGAAATGCTACAGACTCCATATAATTATTCAGGGAGGTATTACTTTTACAGACCAAAATGTATACATCCAATATACAAAAGAGATCTTCAAGGATCTGACTAGCAGGCAATCTAAGCATATTAAAACTTATTTTTATTTATTATGGATAAAATAGGTAACCAAATAAACAACTTGCGCTGTTTAATGTGTTTAATGTACAACATTTTCCTTGTTCATTGAACTCTGTAAAACTTTAAATGATAGAAACTCTGTGTTCTGGAAATACAGTAGTTAATGGCTCTGCTTTGTCCATGTTTTTCAGATTGCTGAGTGTTTTATGCTGTAGTTTGGACACATTATTACTTCTAGAATCTCAATACAAAGTATGTGAGAAGCTTTTAAATGCTCAAAGGGAAAATGTTACAGAATCTTCAAATGATTTGGGGTAAGTATTAGACTTGTACATAACAGAATGTTTTGTCCTTTCTTTAATAACATTTCTCCTTAAGTAATTTTTTTTCTTAAAAAATTTCTGTGGCAAACATTTTGAACTGAATCTTTCAATTTCCATATACATTTATTCCTGATCAAACAATTCTGAGGGATCTAATAATTGGACTGCACTATACAAATATCTGTGCATCTGCCTTTTGCTGTCTTCCTGCAGGCAATTGGCCATAAGTTTTCCACCATAAGTGTATGGAAATTCCAAGGGGTACACAGAAACGGGAATGCCTGTGCTGTAAACTGAATAAGAGGGAACACTCTTTCTGTAAAGTGAATAAGAGGGAATGCCCATCTGACTCAACTAAGGCCCTTTTGTTAGACGTGTCATTGGTATTAGGGTTGGTTGAGTTAAAATGCCACAATCCATCTGAAATAAACAGTAGTTGATCAAAACTTGGAAGGCTGAAGCAGACCTTCATTATAATTCTGCAAATCATGTGAGTTTGACACTCACCGCATTCACCGCCAGTCTGAAAACGAACCACCGACACGGAGTCTAACCACATGTCTGGTATTCACCAGAACCCCTGAGGGTGGAGATGGACTTGGCTGTAGGCAAGTGGCAGGTCACTGCCCTCTTGAAAAATGCACAGGTGTCAAGAAGGTGAACAGGATCCAAGGAATGCAGGAGTAGTGTAGACAGATAGAAGAGTTATTGTATACAGAGACTGGAAGCAAGGACACAAGGATAGCAGGAACCAGAGGCATGGGGAATTCAGCAACCGGAGGTATGAAGATAATAAAAACTGGGAGCCAAGAGAAGTATAGCAACTGAAAACACAAGGAGTAAGCGAGAACTGGAACTAACAATAGGATTTATGATCAGGAACCTGGAAGCCAGAACACACCAATGAGCTTGAGGACACAATTCAGCAGGCAATGGAAACCTGTTGTTTTGACAAGGGAGTGATGTGTGCGTGGGGTTTAATGAGGCCACAAACCAGCAGAGCACAACCAAGTGGGATCACCAGGAAGTGCGAGTGAATAAAAGTAATTAAGGTTATCGGCCAGAAATAAGGTGCAGTGGTTGTTATAATGCAGAAATTGTGACAGAGCTCTATTAATTGTTACTATTTTTTTATGCAGTACATATGCTACTGCACAACAGTGTGAGCATAATTAAATACTAGATGAAGAACCCAGCATGGCCGGGTTTAACTCTTCAAGTTGTTACGTTTTCAATGACTTTCAACTCTTTCAGCTCTTTCAACACATCTATGAGGTGGCTTCCCAGTATGTTTTTGGGTTTGGGGTGATGTCAGTAATCCCTAATCCTCAGCTCTTCTTTTCTGTTCAGTTTTATAATCACTTTTACATTATTAAAAGCAGCTCATAACATCATTTATCATCATTCAAAATAAATTCCGCCCCTTTCTGGCCAAACTCTGCCCAAAACCAACCTTATTTGTTGAAACGTCACTTTTTTCCATAAGCCCGGTCCCTTTTGCAGCCTGCGAATCAGGACGGTCCCTGCTAAATCGAGATGAGATATCATCAACATTAATCCAGTGAAAGACCCATACTCGCTCCCTGTGTCAGTTCTGGCCAGTTTATGCCAATGAGGAGTCCAACTGGGACCTAAACCCCTCTAGTATATCTTATGAAATCCAGTGCAAAGTTTTCTTGCAAAACCATAATTCAAAAAAAGCAATGGACCTGCTACATATAAACTCCATCCACAACAGACAATATTTGTTCAACCCACATCCTCTCTTCCATAAACCTGCCCCTTTCCTGGACAGTCCCTCCTGTATCGAGATGTGATTGATAAAAGGTGGAAAGTGTCTAACCACTTTTAGCTGCCACTGCTAAATGCCAAATCCATCCAGTGGAAGGCTTAGAACAGGCCCCCCAGGTCAATGTTCTGCCAGTTTACACCAAAGGCCGGTCCGACTGGGACCCTAACCCCCTAAAATCTGGCCAGGATCCATCTGGACCACCTTACGTTAGTTTCATCCCAATCGGATAAGCTGCGTGGAAAGGAGTCTTAGGGTCAGGATGCAGGGAGGGGAGTAAGAATTGGGAGAAGGGTTGTACTCACCATTTTATTCACAATACTTACCATTCGCCAATGCCTCTTCGTTAATGATCGATTGTTTCTCCTCAGCAAGGCAGAAGCAATTGATTTCATTTGATTTCCCAGGCAATTTGATTTTGCCTAACAGAAAACAGCCCTTTAGAAAAGGGGCCCTTTGGAGAACCACACCCTGGTGTCTGACATCTTCCCATACAAAATGAAACCGAGGTTTGACTTAGCCCATTAAGGCATGTGCGTTTCAGGCAATATAAGTTAAGCTAAAAAACCACCAGTTAAAGACATGATTATTCACAGACTCTTTATAGCAGGTATCCTAAAAATTAAACTGAGCATGATTCGTTTCACAATTTCAGCCATAAGGAACTAAGTATTATAAGCACTAGCAGAACAACTGTTAGGCAAGACTGAAGCAATGAGACAGTGCCCTGAACAGCAGCTAGAAATGTGTTCTTTTATGTTTTGTTTTTTTTGCTGAAGAAAAAAAGACACTCTGGGCTAGATTTACAAAACTGTAGAAAAGAAAAAATTGAGATATTGCCCATAGCAACCAATTAGATTCTATCTCTTACTTGCCTATTACATACTAGTCAGCTAGAAAATGATTGGTTGCTCTGGGCAACATTTCCACTTCTCCTTTTATGGAGTTTAGTAAATCCAGCCCTTTATTTGCACCCTAATACTGTAGCACTGACCAGCTGCTACCATAGCAACTTCCCCAGTCTCAGATTACATTATTTTCTCTTTTTGAAAAATGACTTCAGAGGCTTCACCTTTAATGTCAAAGATTGTAAGTGCTCCATATTACAATATATAACAGAATTTAAAGCAGAAAACTAATTTTGAATGCTTGAGGAAAAACTCATATTATATAGTCAGTATGTTTGATGGAACCTATTACACACTGTATAGTTTCTCCTTTAAACAGTTAAGTGCCTGTTTTGCCAGATAATAATAATCTCTAGAAAACATGCCTAAACCACTTACGTCATTTTATTTAACAATCAAGCAATTTACTTACCCGCATAGCTAACCTATATTGGATCCACCATGTTCCTTCAGCAATAATGTTAACCTGAAGTCTCAGCAGAAAAATAGAAAATATGCTTTTACAAATATGTTCTTTCACTGTTTATCAGTAAGCTTCAGTCATTTTGTTATCGAACAAGTTTAAACATGTTTTTCCCCTTTAATTTATACCTTTTTTGTTATTTGATTTAGGTGTAAAAATGAAAAATCTGACCAGAGCTTAATCCTTATATCCTAGTTTTCTTATTTTTTACTTTTTTTCTTCTTACTGCAGTGTTGGGTGTTAGATGAGCAGAGATAAAACTCATTACATTCTGAAATTCTTTTTCTCACACACTTCACTGGTAATTCAAGTCTGTCGCTTATTAATGTTGAACCTTCTGCTATAAGATCATGGCTCCAAAACACTGATTTGTGTCTTTGTTTCACTTACTGTGGTTATTTTTTATATCAGTTTCATTGGAAACAATTTTATCCAGTAATGGTCTTGTTTCAAAATGAAACTTCTTGACTTCTGACTAAAATGTTACAAAATATGTATAACTGTAAAATGTATTTATGTTGCTGTATCCTGTATATGTACTTTATTTTAGTGTCATGTCCTTGTCCACAGATAAAACTATGATTGTTTAAAGAGATTCTATAGTGGCAGAAGTTTTGGGATGCAGGGGGAAGTAGGGTAGAAGTGGCATGGGGGACCTCCATATTTACCCTGTGGATAAACTGCCACGACCTCCTTTTCCCTATTTCCCTGTCCACTGAAACCAATCCATGTTATGCCAGGTACCAGCTCAAATATCTCTGGATGCCATGGATTAAAATGTGATTATAATATTCTGCATGGTAAAACAATGTAATTTAAACTTTGAAGTGGATAATCCTGGTTTGTTTTTGGTGGACCCTTTCACCTCAGTTTTACCTTTACAAGAGAAATAGGCTAGGCCAGGGCTCAATAAACTCCAGTCGCCAGGTTGCCACTGCGACCAAAAATTTCTACCTGGTGAGGTTTATCTATGTTTCGGCCCCTTTTCCTCTCATCTGCCCGCTGAAACTGTTGAGGAGGTCCCAGCAGTGCAATGTAGACAGTCAAGGAAGACAAAGTAGGACTTTTATGGTGCACCGCAAAAATTACATACACACCATCAAATACAATCACCACCAATAAAAATAACCAATTTTTTTATTTATCAACATTTAAAAAAAATGCACATATCAACCAAAAAGATTAAAATACACATACAAAGACAAAACAACCACCCAGCGAAAATATTAAAATATAGGTCTCCTGCAAAGTATCAAAATATGTATCTCCAAAATTACTGTATATTCATGATATATATTGTCCTAGATGAAACATACAGAATACATAATATCACAAGTATCTAATACATAGGAAAAATAATGTGGATAACATAAACTTGCAGGTAGTAGCACAGGCTGCCTAAGCTCGGTCCAAAGGCTAGCCCTATGTAAAAGAACTAGCAGCCTCGCGACTGCACTTCACCCACTCCTGGGCGCATATTTATCTCTATACTATAATGAAATGCAGTCCGGCTTATATTATTTTATTTGTTTATTTACTAACAGGTTTTTATATAGCGCCCACTGATTACGTAGCGCTTTAAAATTTAACAATCGGTATAAACAACGCTGGGCAGTAACAGACAGATTGGGTGGGTAGGTGGGCCCTGCTCACAAGCTTACACTCTATAGGACAATGGGTTTGATACACAAGGGCAAGTGCTATATATCACACAATGGACGAGCCAGGGTGTGTGGCAAAAGTACTCTCAGTGCTCTGTATGATCCAGCCACACAGCAGTGTTAGTAACAGAGATGAGGGAATTGTAGAATAGAAAGTGTGCGGGTTTGTGTTAATAATGTGTAAAAAGTGGTTGTTAGTATTGTACCTAATGTTTAGGAAGGATGTGGAATTTGATAAGCTTGTCTGAAGAGATGAGTTTTAAGGGAACGCTTGAAAGTTTGTAGAGTAGTGGATAGTCTTAACGGGCGAGGAAGGTTATTCCAGAGAGTGGTTGCAGCCCGGGATAAGTCCTGTAACCGTGAATCAGAGCATTTATGAAGTGCAGAAGTGAGTTGTAAATCTTGTGATGATCTGAGAGAACGAACTGGAATATATCTTGAGACAAGTGAGGATATGTATGCAGGTGCAGTGTTGCTTATGGCTTTATAGGTTAGCAATAGGATTTTGTATTTGATTCTGTAGTTTACAGGCAACCAATGTAGAGACTGACAGAGTGGAGTAGCTGTAGTTGAGCGTTTTGCAAGGAAGATCAGTCTTGCTGCTGCATGCAATATAGACTGTAGAGGGGTAATTTTATATTGTGGGAGTCTAATAAGAAGGGCATTGCAGTAATCAATGCGCGATATAATTAGTGCACAAATGAGAGTTTTAGCAGTTTCTTGTGAGAGATATTTTCGAATTTTGGAAATGTTTTTTAGGTGTATATAACAGGATTTAGAAACAGATTGAACATGAGGCATAAAGGACAGTTTAAAATCAAGTGTAACACCGAGGCAGTGAGCTTGGTGAGTAGGGAATATTTCAGCGTTGTCAAAAGAAATAGAGAGACCAGGTGGGTAGCTCTTGTTGCCAGTAGGAAATATTACTAACTCTGTTTTTGAAAGATTAAGTTTAAGATAGCGAGAGGACATCCAGGATGAAATGGAGTTCAGACATTCAGTTAAGCGAGCCAGCACGGTCGGTGTTAGTAAAGGGGTGGATAGATAGATTTGTGTATCATCTGCATAGAGATGATATTGGAAACCAAATGACTTTATTAGTTGTCCAAGGAAGAGGTATAGATAGAGAAGAGCAAGAGAACCAGGACTGAGCCTTGAGGTCCCCCAACAGATAGCGGAAGGGCAGCAGAGGTAGATCCAGAAATGCAGACACTGAAAGAGCGATTGGAGAGGTAGGATGTGAACCAGGAAACAGCTATGTCCTAAATACCTACTGATTGTAACATTTGTATGAGAAGAGAGTGGTCAACAGTGTCAAAAGCAGCAGAAAGATCCAGGAAAATTAGAAGAGAGTAGTGACCTTTGGATTTAGCAGTACTCAAAT
>WWET01002402.1:172891-183850 GCA_011038615.1 Limnodynastes dumerilii
ATTCAAAGTTATATCCCTGCATGCAAAGTATACAATTAACTTGACTCCCCCTGAAATCAATATGGTTTTGCCCAGGAGTAACTTTCCTCTCTTAATTTCAAGCTCCTTAAGTATGAATCAGGTCGCAAAGAATACAATTAACTTGACTTCCCCTGAAATCAATATGGTTTTGCCCAGGAGTAACTTTCCTCTCTTAATTTCAAGCTCCTTAAGTATGAATCAGGTCCATAGTTTGGTTGGTAGTTGCAGCTATTAATAATGCCTCTTTTGTTTCCGTTTTGTAGTTCACTATAGATGTTCCAAAAGAGCCTTTCACAGGTGACAGAGAATTGAATAGTATTTTTAATACACATTTTTTTACTCATTATCCAGGATCCCTTTATCAGATAACATTTTTTATCCTTTCTCTATCACTACATTTGTAAACAATGATCATCTTGTATGTATCCAATAATATGTCTAATATTTGACGTAAAATATCTCCTATGTCTTTGATCTCTTATGATAAGCCCCTAAGTGTGTTAAGTGTCTGCCTAAAGGGAGTGGGGGCATGTTTACAACCCTCTTGTTCTAGTTGCCTGCTATGCTTTGTTTATATTTACTTTAAACCAGGGCTGTGGCATGTGTGTGCCAAACCTCCTTCTCTGATTTCCTCTTTTACTAGACTCCAATCATAAATAGCGAATTTATATTAATTACCAATAACAAATTTACTGAAGTAAAATGGTAGAATAAGGTGTATTTATCAACATGTTACTTATATTGAATATAAAATATGTATTCTAAAAAAAATATGGATAAGAAAATTTTATATGAAAGTAAGTGTTTAACCAACTGCATAATAATTGCATCCCAGCTGGTATTTATTTACCTTAGCCTGTATTTGCGTTACTGTTGGGAATAAACCGTGAGTTCACTACCATTAACAAATCTAACATGTGACAGTCAGTATCAGGACATCATATCACATCGCTTCATCTGATTTTTTGTCCATTTACACCAGTTTATTTGCTTGCACTTTGAACCTCAGGCTCTCATTGGGATTATTCCTAAACTTTCCTGTATATACCAGATAAACTATCAATACATACAGGATCCTCCAGCTGCTCACAGACTGCAATACTGCTATGCACATATTGGGTGTTACCTTTCTACTCGTATCATAGTATACTAATTGTTTTTGTATTTGCATTTTCTTTGTTTCTAATTATTCATTAAATTGTATTTTTTTTTTACTGTATCCTGTCGAGATTTCTGGCTCTTCTATCGCTCCCACAATATTTGTTTTATATTCCTTTTTTGACAGTTTTAGCAGTTTCTGTCATTTGGGGGTAGTGCTCTGATCAGCCTTTGTCACCACATCCACCCAGCTCGAGTTTCACACATCTTTATACTCTGTTAATAAAAAAAAAACAAAAAAACATAAAACTTTTAACAGAAACATACACCTTAAGACTAAAGAATAATTTGAATTAAAATGAGCAGAACGTTCACTATTCACTACTCACTACTACCTGCTGTTATGGTAAGAATCTAAGAAAGCTAAACTTGAGCAGAAGAAAATATAAAATACACAGCTAAACATTTAGTATTTTAAATAAATCTAAAAGGAATTTGTCCTCAGATAAAGAATCTGCTTAAACAGCTCTTTAATGATGAATAACTAAAGCAGTAACCACCAGGGCAGCTTTCGCTATTAAGGAATGCACTGTTAGCTTAAATTATTAACGCTTATTTATATAGCACCACAAATTGTCTGTAGTGCTTTACAGAGAACGTTAAACATTCCTGCCCCTATAGGAGCTACATACTAATGTGCCTAACACATACAAACTTACACTAGAGTTAATTTAGTCAGCAGCCAATCAACCTACCAACATGTTTTTGGCACATGGAAGGAAACCGGAGCACCCGAGGAAACCCACACAAACACAAGGAGAACATGCAAACTCCATACATATAATGCCTAGCGCTGTAAACAGAAAAAACCTCAGCGCTACAATTCACCAGTGTTGAAAAGATTACAGAGCAGTGGTAAGATCAATAGTTTATTACACGAATACCATAAAACAAAACAACAGATAAAACATAAACCAAAAAAGTTGTGCACAGCTGTTAATTGATCAATTTATTTGATTATTTGCCACTTTTAAAAGTGCATATGTTATAATCTACATTCATAATTTATCAACATTAATATATGTAATATATATATATAATGTATATTATGTATATCTGTTTTGGAACTGTAATACAATGTGGTAATATTACAGTAGCTTAAAGGGATAATAAAATTCTCTCCTGGGATCATGCAATATTTTCCTATTTTTTCCTTTTAGAAGTACTTGCCTGATGACATAGTGCAGACTGGAATCCATCCAATATATTTTTGCTCTGCTCATTACATCGAAATGCTGATGAAGGCAGAGGTTCCACTTGTTTTTTCAGCGTTCCGCATGTCTGGATTTACTCCCTCCCAGGTAATCTTTGACATATTCATTTCTTCTATGATTATTATTCTTTCATATTAAACATGACTTGTGTAACTTTGATTAGTGTTGGCACTGAGAGCGAAACTAAGAAAATGTCAGTGTGATTACTTCCAATAATTACTTTTTGACTTCATGACTGCATACATACTAATTACAATAGTTGAATATTTCTCCTCTTCTAAACTCAGTGATACTGTACACATTGTAATGATTACATTACATTACACTGCAATTCTGCAATACCCTTTTTATCCACACTCGCATTAGTAAATGAATAGATTCATTATTTTTGAGAGCATTGTACTGTGATCTGTGTCTAATAATGACATAAGCTTGTTAATTATTAATATTCTGTCCGTAAAACTACAGTCTTCTCTGTTTGAATAATAGTTGTTCCATTCAGTGGTTGGCTGGTTTATTCCATACAGTCTATAAAATGACAGCAACACATTATTACTGGCTTCCATTATGGTACTTTCATAGGCTGTCATAAATCAAAGTTGTTATTAATAATTTATTTGCAGTGTGGTTAGTGTGCACAATGTTTATACCAGACTTGTGTAAAGGGCAACTCTAGAAAGTTTGTAAATTACTATCTTTAGCTGCACAAATATATTGGAAAACAAATGCCTGTATTATAACATTGTGATCTTATACACAACAATGAAAATGATTATCTTGATGCTACTTCACGGTTTAATTTATTGATTTTTAATTAAAATTATTTATTTTATTTATGGTACCTTTTTTTGCATTACCTGGTAGCCACATGTGTCAGAATATTTTTTTTTACAGTGAAGTGGTAGTTTTTATTGGGGTTCTTGCTGTTTTTATTTAAAAAGGGAGGAGTGAAGTTGTTAATCTAATGGACTGGTCTAGAATACAAAAAGTAATCTAAAGGATGTTTCCCACCAAATTTAACTATCCAGTTTTAGAAACAATGGGTCTGATTCAGACTTAAGAAGGAGGTTGAAATTAAGAGAGAAAAGTTACTCCTGGGCTAAACCATGTTGATTGCAGGGGAGTCATATTTCATCTGTTGCAAACAGTATTAGAGGTGAGAGGTTGTGTTTCCCAGCCCAAATCTAAATAATACTGTAAAAGTAAAGCTGATCACTGTCTGTGTGCAGAAGCAATTCAAAGATATATCCCTGCATGCAAAGAATACAATTAACTTGACTCCCCCCTTAAATCAACATGATTTTGCCCAGGAGTAACTTTCCTTTCTTAATTTCAAGCTCTTAAGTCTAAATCAGTCCCAATAGTTCTATATTACAACATTTTGCCTTGACTCCATTATAATTATTCAGTTAGGTCCTCTTTATTCTCTATTTTCCTACACCCTTCCGTGTTATCTTCTTTAGCAAGTTTGCACCTATTTGTCACCCTAAATGCTCTTTGTTATGTACCCTGTTTAACCCCCATTTATCTTAACAAGATGTACCATAGCTATGTGTTACAATGTAATGCATTTTTACATTATTTTTTTTTTTCCTTTTTTCTTTGATTTTAATTTAATTTATGTTTGGTTTATTTTTATTTTTTTTAATATATAATTTTTTTATTTTCTAAATTTATTTTTATTATTTATATTCTATCTGTAAAATTTTATTAACACTTTATTTATGTACATTGAGCAGATATCATTCAGACAGGTTTAAAAATCCAATAATCATTTCTGGTGCATTCATTGGAAGTTTTAAAAATAAAAAATTGATCCTGGCCATTAATTAGAACGATTTTTGGCCCAATCACCCAATAATTGGGTGATAGGGCCGATAATCGCTCTAGTGTATGGCCAGCTTAAGGGCAAAACAGGTGCAAGTGTGCAGCTCGGCTAAACTAAGAGGTGTCAATTCATTTAAAATCTTTTGCATACAGGGAAAATACTTTACTTTTACACATAGAACTCAAATACTGCATAGCTTAATGTTTATTCTATAAAATAGAGTTGAGCTAAGAAACTTCACCTATTTCTAATTCTGATTTTACAATTTAAAATCGCTTCCCTTTGCAATTCAACATGGTATTGCTCAGGTCTACACATGCACCTAAAAAACGGTGTAAGTGCAACTCTGAATCAGCCTCAAGATGTAGTTCAATTATTGTGACTAATTATTAGTCCCCTCCAAGTCCACATGAATGAATTACTTGACTAATTAAATATTTACCAATGACAAACTTCACTTTATGCAATATGTGACTAAAGAAGTTCATAGCTAACCAATTAAGAGCTTAAATACTTGTGAAAACGGACTCCCCACAAATCACACCACTTCCAGTTGGCAGAACACTGAGAAAGCCCCATCTACAAAGGTGTGTAATGCATAGATTTTAAAATATATTTACCTATAGCAATCTCTTACCAATATACAAGCTGGAATGTAAAGGATTATTAGGCAGAAGGAACCATCGGTCTATAGGGCAGACAGCAATAGATATATAGGTTGAACCAGCGCTAAAATAAAGTATAATGTATAATATGTACAATTATCAGGATGGCTGAGAACATAAAGTAGAAACTGATGGATCGTACAATTATATCTTTAATAAACCTATTAAAGGTTAGGCAAATAAATAAAAATAAATAAATAAAAGACAATAAGCTAAAACATATAGATACACAATGGATTAGACCTAATACTTAAAATGCACTATAGAAAGCCGGTATAAGAATGTTGCCTCCAAATAGAATTGTTGAAAGTCTAGATGTATAAGACAATAATACTGCAGGATGGTATAAATTAATGTTTCCTAATTCCACATAGGAAAAGCTTGATGATAATTCACATGAGCAAATTGTATATCACAGTGGTTTTAAAGGCTCAAAAGAAATAATGTTCTGGCGATAGTTACCCCTCCAGGCCACTTGTAAAGTAATGGCAGAGGGCAACAGCATCACAAGAGCATACTCTGCAGTAGCAGTGCCCTGACCCTCTTGGACAAGCCGTAGGATACATGTCACAGAAGGTACATGAATGGTCATTTTATGTACACAACCCAAACATGGACACATGGCCACATATACACAGTGTCACAGTCCATTAACTAACTGAACTCTACCCCCCATTGGGCTTTAATGAGCTGCTGTGGACACAGGAATGGTTCACATGACTATCATACTTCGGGCAACTTATGCTGCTTCATTTACTCCCAGTGATAATGCTTCACTTTATAAGGCTGTTGCAGCAACAACCAGGACTCAGTCCTTGAGGACACTTTTCATGGTACAACCATAAGTTCTGACTCTAGAGACGGACAGGCACGGCAAAAGTTCTATGTTATATGTTGGACTTTAGAAAACGCTTTCTAATTTGCAGTTTTTTTTTACTTTTACTCTATGTGCGAAACTTTATCAGGATCTTTGTATAGCGTGGGGTGCACCTCTCCTGATACGTTTCAGATCAGAGTGTTCTCTGTTGCATCCTGCCTCAATGGCAGCGCCATTGTAACTCTAATCCCCTAACACTGTTTTTTGCGCAATAATTTGCTTCACCCCACCAGTATCACAAGAGTTTGGGATTTCTTTTGTTTTATTTGAAATGGGGTTCTTTATTGCTTTATTGATAGTTAATCTTTAAAACCAATATATAGAAAGGACTTTTAGAAGCAATAATAGAATTATTGGCAAATTAGAACTTTTTTTTTTTTAAATCATGCACACCATTTTTTATTTTTTTTACATTTTGAAAGGCTTTGTCCAAAGTATGTAATATTGAAAGTCGACTTTGTCATATAACCAGTATGTGGCTGTTCAATACCCAGCTAATATTTCCTTAGACTCAGGTATATCAGGGATTTTTTTTTTTTGCTGATTTCCTTTATACATAAATGCACTTGTGTAGGTAGCTGGCATTTACAGCAAAGAACCCCCTACAGCTAAATTTGTCACCGTAGTGGACATGCTGTGAACTCCTTTTGAAAAGGTATTAATATACAACTACAATTAACTTTGAATAGCGCTGAAATATGGGAACTACATGCTGAGGAAATTAAAAGACTCATTTCAGTTATATTTCAATTTCTGCCTCCTTTAATGCGAACTAAATATATTCAAGCAGCAGTCCCAATCTTGCTAACTATAAGCAGCTCTCTTTTCAGATAATCAGACATGAATAAGAAATCTTTGTACAGTATTTTTCCATAGACAAAATAAATTAGCAGCCAGAAGTGGTGAAGGAAAGAGTCAGCTCTGTGGCACCTTATACTGTGATTGACATTTGGAAATCTTTGAATATCCCAAGCAGTTTCCTTACAGTACATTTCCCCACTTTTAAAGTTGAGGCAGCTTTTCTTTTGGGTGCATTGCTGGATTTGCTGGTTAAATGTTCTGTTTCATATTCAAGCTTTAAGCAATGCAGTTGTATTTATTGTATAGTCAACTACTGTAGGTACATTTGAAAAAGCAATATAAAATATAAGTGGCGCTAGGTATACATTTAAAGTTACAGCAGCTGTATGGGGTGTTATGTCACCACCCCCAACCTTAAAAACTAAAGAAAAAGAAGAAAGTACAGCGCTTTTTAAGAAAATTGATAGTGATACTAATATATAATAAAAATGTTATTGAAAGAAATGAGTACTGCAATATATAAAATTCTATTGTTGAAGCTAAATGTGGGCTTCAATAATCTACAGAGAACGGCATTGATATTAGTAACATATATAATTTTTATTACTGACAAACAATTAATTAGAATTAGATAAAAATATTAATACTAAAATTCAGACACAATTTATTTCAAGATCGGACCCCACTCTTAATAACTTGTAATATGTAGCAAAAAAGTCCGTTGATACTTTCACTGAAACAGTTGCAGACAAAAGATAGTTTAAAGTAGTGTTCCTCCCTGGGTGGCCAACCCGAGGGTAGTAATGTTAGTAGGTCTAAAGTTCAATGCAACATTAGTGTACAGAAAGAGCACTCAGAAGATGCACACACCGCCGTTAGTAAATGAAAAAGAAAAACAGAGTTACTCAAAAATGGCACATACCGCCGTGAGCAGGAGTAGCTGTTAAGTCCTCGGTCTCCTCCGTTCTGTGTGAACCTTGGTCAGAGATCCCGCCGGTGCACAGGGAGATTGGGCTCGTGCTGCAGCCACTTCCACTGCTGATTTTAGTTCCGGTCTCTGTGTCTATTGAATAGATGACTTGCGGTTGTGTGGTACAAGGCTCCGATATATTTTGAATAATGAAAAATGGGTAATCTTGTAAGTGGGTCCAAATCTTTCTACTTGCTTGACGCGTTTCGTCCCTGCTACTGGGGACTTTCTCAAAAGCAGCTGCTTCACTTTCTTCTTTTAGTACTGTAGGTACATATAAAATGCAGCACTTTAAAGGGCAGCCTTCTTATATAATTTCTGTTGATCATTGGAGTCCGCAGCTTTTGGTGTTATGTTTTTAAATCTCTTACGAACATTATTTTGTGTTTTTTTTTATCACATTTAGTCTATTTGTACAGTTTATTATTCCAGTCAATTATAAGGAACAACATTGCATTCTATGCCAATCTTTATACATTTTAAAATATTTGTCTTTTGTTTAATTTAACCCTGACAAAAAAAGAATCAAACTTTTTTTCAACTTTAATAGTTACTGGCTTACTAATCAACTAGAAATGGCAGCTATTGGTCTTATGTGTTAAAATTAATTTCTCATTCCCAAGCCGCTAACTTTAAGGAGTAACTAGCTTCTCATAAAGTACAAGAAAAAACGAGAAGCCCTTAGAGAAAGAAAAAATATATGTTCAATTAATTTAAAACCGTTCAAATAAAGCCTCTAAAATATTTCATAAAGTTTATTCCCCTAGTTAAACCCTATTGCTTTTTGGGGCAGCACCAAGGCTCAATTAATAGCACTTGTGTCTCACAGCTGAGGCCATGAGTGTGATTTCCTGACTAGGCCTTATCTGTGGGGCGTTTGTATGTTCTCCCTGTGTCTGCATGGGTTTCCTCCAGGTGATCCAGTTTCCTCCCACATGCCAAAAACATACTGGTGGGTTAATTGGCTGCTGAATAAATTACCCAATGTCTGTGTGTGTGTGTGTGTGTGTGTGTGTGTGTGTGTATATGTGTTAGTATGTAGCTCCAATAAGGTAAGGACTGATGTGAATGTTAAATATTTTCTGTAAAGCGCTACATAATGTGAAAGCACCATATAAAAAGTATGTTAATAAATAAATGAATAAGTTGTTACATACATATACGTCATTTGTTGGCGCTATATAAAAACCTGTTAATAAAATAATATAATCTAACAACAATTCAGAAGATGATCCATATTGTAATCACCATAGTGCTATTCTTTTTTTAATGTTCTGCAAGTCACAAGATATAGATAATATAAGGAGTATACCTGCTTAGAGATATTTAAACAATGTGGGCCGTATTTAGACCACCGGACGTATTGCATATATGTCCGGTGTTTACCAAAATTGTATATTGCGCATGCGTAGTAATTTTTTTGCGTAATCTACATATCTTTTTGATACATAGATTGCATTTATGCGGTCGACGTAGATTACGTAATAAAATTACTACGCATGCGCAATATATAATTCAGGTGAACACCAGACGTATATGCAATACGTCCAGTGGTCTGAATACGGCCCTTTGTTCCTTGCTGCTGATATAATACAGAGAGATAGCTGAACTTATGGTAACTTGCTCAGTGATTGTTTTGCAAAGGTATATTTAGCATACTTGTTTTTTTTATTCAGGCTTCCTCCTAGTATCAGTGTTAATTCAACAATGCAATTTCCACTACGGCCACTACAGAGGTCTTATGTGGTTAACTTAGTTGGTATTGAGCCACAGAGTCTGTTAACAGTCCCTTGACCACATTAGCTTATACAGTGGATGAAACTGGCTCTGATTCAGGGTTCGGTACAAGCAATCAATGTTAATGGACCTCGTACAGACATCTGCTACCGCTGTGGCTGAGCTTCGGCCGCAGCTAGAGTGGAGGTCTGATGCCTAATCCCTGCTGCATCCTATCTAATGCACAAGTGAGGAGAGACCACGCCCCTCACTCATATGGTAGTTACGCTACTAGAGCCCTACCTTTACATTTCTGCTCTGTCCCCACATAAAATGGGAATGGTGCGAAGAAATGAATTGTACGTAAGGGCTGAAAACAATTAGTATCCCCCTTCCCCCTCGCCCCAAAGAGTGGAGGCGCTTCCGCCTTCTGCTTTGTTCCACCCCGCCATTGTTAGAAATAACAGGACGGATCTGGCACGTTCTGGTACTGCAGCGCCCCTGCATGCTCCGCAGTAGCAAAAGGAGGTGTTTTCTGATCATAGTAATCAGAAGCATTACAAATATTAGGCTTAGTAGCAATTATCCGTTAATAGTTGAATTTTAGGGTATGATCCAACCTCGAATACGGTAGTATACAGTATATTAAAAAAAAAAATTGGATACAATATTTTAAATGATTTTATCAGTGACTGAACGTCAGGATGAGCATGCCGACACATGCATACATACTGATGTGATTTACTGTCACATCTAGGATACTTATCTCTTTTTACCATTTGCTTATGTGGTATCATTCCATTGTTGATTGTGAAAGTTAGGAAGGCTATAAAATCAAATCAAACAATGTGATGTGCTTTGGAATGATAAAACAGGATTCTAGTAGTGTACACACTAATATGATATCATACCAAGCAGTTTATTGTGTGATTGGAATGATCATTTAATAAAAATACTGTAGTGTGTACCCAACTTACTTAACTACTTGGAAAGTCTCATACTCCATGATACTCTTACACCACTACTGGATTTATTTTATAGCATTTAAATGCAACTCCAATAATTGTTTAGCTTGTTTTTTTATCTTCAGTATTTATCAGTTCATTAAATTTCATTCACCAAACATTCAACTATAAAACCAATCTTGTGTTCCTGTTTTGGTTTTACCTTTATGGATATCATCAACTGAATAAAACATTGAATCTCTGTTATATATTACATCATTTTAAGTGTTCTAAAATGTGTTTTTGACATATATTGTAAATACCTGTTTTATAGTCAATTAAAGACCTAAAACTTTACATTATAAGATGCTGTGTCATTATTTTAAACTGTAGCTTACCAAGGCACTTACATTAGATTGCTGTGTTTATTTCCTCCTTAGTGTTTGTTTGTTTGTTCACTGTTGATCATGATAACTGTAAGAAAGTGAAATAAGAAAGTGAGGCTAATAAATATTTTAATTACTAATTAAAGCTGTTCACATATAAAAGGTTATTTGTGTCATTTAAATTGCTAAAAGATTAAGGTTTAGATAGTTTGCAACATTAACGTTTTTAGTAAGCCTTTTTAGTATCAAGATGCTAATCTTTATTTTGTAGAATCAGATGTAATTGTGCCATTGGTCTAGCATCTAAAGTAAAAAAAAAGTATATATATATATATATATAGATATATATATATATATATAGATATCTATATCTATAGAT
>WWET01002402.1:185064-197021 GCA_011038615.1 Limnodynastes dumerilii
AAGAAATCTAGTGCTTAAAGCTTCAGGATTTGGTCTCTACCAATACTAAAATAAGTATAGTAAATACATATACAGTAATTCTAATACTTTGAGTTTTAGTCTAAAAAAAATAAATAAAAGGCAGATAGAAGACCATAAGAACAAAACATACTAAAATTCTTGGGGCACGATTTACTAAGGAAAGGAAAATAGAAGATTTTTCCCATAGCAACCAATCAGATTCTAGCTGAAATTTTCTAGTATGTAATGGGAAAGTAAGAGCAAGAATCTGATTGGTTGCTATGGGCAACATGTTTTCCTTTTCTGCAGCTTAGTAAATCTAGCCCCTGGAGTCTTAACTCTATATAAAAGCAGATGAAATATAATACAAACAAATGCCTAGTAAAATACTTGGGGCCTTTACTCTATTTAAGTGCTAGGCAGTATACTGTTTAAGTCTCTAGATGTGCTCTTTTTCTTGTTGAAGTAAGCTCTTTCTGCGGTCTCCACACACCAGGGCATGGAGTCTAATTGGGGCCTGGTCTTCGCTAGAGCCCCTGATGGTGGGGATAGTCTGGACTACAGGACACCTCAGCAGGTCTCGGCCCCAGTGGCAGCTCCCGGAGTAGCGAGAAGGGTTTGGGAGTAAGACATCATGGCAGGACTGGATATAACGCAAATAGCCAATGCAGGAGACAGGACTGGAATAGGTACTGGGAGAACAGGGCTGGTACAATGAGATGAGTTCACAGGAGGATGATACAACTACAAGGGAACAGAATGGAAACACATAAACAGGTAAAGGCAGAGAAAGCAAGATCCTGGGTCTAATACACAGGAAACAAGGGAGACAATAAATTAGCGCAGACACCAGGGAAGCATGGAGAGACTGGGCAGAAACAGTGGACAAGAACACACCAGAACCCTGCAGCATGCAAGAAAAACAGCACAAATTTAAAGACAAAGAAGTACTGCTTGAAGAGCAACAGAACAAGAATAAACAGGACTCTGGTGATTCTGCTGAACAAAACCTGAGGAAAGCAGATAAAGTGGCTAGAGCATACAATCCAGCCAGCAGTGATCAGCCTTATTATCCCAGCCAGCAGTGACCAGTCTGCAGTTTGTTATTCCTGTTCCAGTTTGTCTCCTGGTCCATTGCAGGTCCAGGTCAAGTCCTGTTCCATTTCATGTCCATTCCTGGCCCTTGTTCATGTCCATTCCTGGCCCAGTCCAAGTCAAGCCCAGTCCAGTCCTGGTGAAGTCCAGTCCAGTCCAGTCAAGCTTGTTTTGTCCAGTCCAGCCAAATGTTGTCTAGATCAGTCAACCCTTTGCCTACTAACACATGAGCAGATCACATATCAAACCCTCTAGCTTCTAACACCACGCTGAATCTATAACACGTCCCTGGGAACCCAGAGCGGATACCCAACCAAGTCAGTCTGTGTTACCCTTTCCCCATGCTAAATCTTATCTTGAGATGTGTATATAGCAACCTAGTCCTTCAGGAGCACAGCTTGGGTGGTAATGTGGCTGGATGGTGGATCAATGTGACGGGTGGAGAGAAGTCTGTCTTGGTCTTGCAGTACCTCAACTGACACATTTCGAGCCTTCCCTAGCTCTTTTTCAAAGTGGTGAACGACTAGAAATGATTGCTTTTTATCTGCTCCCTGATCACCTGCTGTTACTTAGTAATCAACCCTTATGCCTCCATTTACTTTCAACCATAACTAGATCTCTTGAAATCATCATAATAAAACTTGTTCATCATCAATATTGGGCCCAACATTTCCTAAGATAAAATAAAAACTGCTATTCATTACATTTTATACATTTTACAGTGACATTGTTATTTTCATATTCAGTAAAAACTTAAAAACTCCAATATCAGGGATGCATTCTTAATGATCTTTGTTTAAAATATTATTCTTTATTTAAAAATTACATAACTTACCTTTCTTTACACTTGTTACTATCGTGATCATTGATATTGCATGTAGCTGCTTAATAGGTTCCTGCAGCTGCAGCCACCATTTATGAACCCTCAGATCTGCTACATATTGGATAGTGTTAGAGAGTGTTACATGCTGCTGCTAGAGAACTGTGAAGCCTAAAACTGTGGTTGTTACCACGCACCCAATCTACTGTTTATACCTTTGAGTGCACTTGTGTTGTTTTCCATGTAACACTTATTCACTGAATTGCCTGGACTATAACTTTATGTTGACAATAAACTTACTGTGTTTGCTGACAACTGCCTCCTGCTCCTAACTAATCATAATCTGCCACGAGTTGGTATCAGAAGTGAGATACAAGTCAGGTTCTATTGCAGGATTGCCTACTATTTTTTTTTCTTCCCTCTAGGAGATCTCGGAGGGAAGAAATAGATTCCCGGTTTGGGGGTGGGGCTTAATCATGCAATTTATACAAATCATGCCATTAAGCTCTGCCCCTTGTCAATCATTACTGTAATTACTAGTGGTCCAGTTGATGGTCCCACCTATACCTAGTAACTCTAAAGATTACTATAATGAAAGCCAGGGGCTTGGGACTTGCGGGAGATTTGCCTACTCTCTTGGGGTACCGGGAGAACTTCCAACATTTCGTGAGTCTCCTGGATATCCCCTTCAAATGCTGTTTAAAGAAGAGAGGTTAACACACCAAGAGGAAGTTAGGAGATTCAGGACTGATGTGAGTGCTGCTGCTGGTCCTGTCTCACTGACCGCCCTGATTCCAAGGATGAGAGCCAAGGAGGATGTGGACTCTCTCTTAACTTCCTTTGAATGTGTTTCCCCAGCCGCTACCTAGTTGGCCCTGTAGCTTTCAAGAGAGGCTCAGGCAGCCAATGCAGATCATATAGCAGCTCTACAACGTTAAAGCTGCTATTTGAGATGGCTTCTATTTGGACCCAAAGCTAAAACCTGGCAGTAAAATTGCTGTATCCTGAAAAACACATATCAAACCAGCTTGTTCAGCAAACATTCACTAGCCTGTTGCGCAGTTGGCATAGAATCCATAGGACAGTCATTAGCTTCTGTGGATTGCTTGGTAGAAAAGGCTGTTGGAGGGAGTCTAGTACCATCTCAGTCATTTGCAGACAGAGTCTAGTCAGGACCTGGTTGGAAAGTGACATATCAGAAAGGATTTGGAGGCTTTATGTCAATTACGTGAATCATTTGCTACTGTTTGTTCTCCCTTTGGGGAGTTGGTACATAATGACAGTAGATGAATTGATCTTTTCCAGAGGTGTTCACCATCTGCTAGAGGAGATCAAGGGCAAGGTTGTTAAAGAAATTGTGGATTCAGGAGCTGGTTCAAACTTTGTCCTGCAGGACCTATTTCCTTTATGAAAGTGTTCCAGCGAGGGCTTATTAGGATAAACTGCGTACATGGGACTGTCCATTACTACCCAATTGCCTATGTTCCTCTTACTGATAAGGGAAAACATCCACTCTAAAGGTCAAGGTTTGTCTATATCTACCTGTTTCTCTCTTGCTTGGTAGAGACCAACAATTTCCAACCTGTTATGGATATTAACCAAGTTGAAACCTTTAAGTCCTGAAGGCAAAAGAAAAGAGGGGATACTGTCACAGTGGACATTGTTGAACTGCATGCTGATGTTGAAATGTTGGATAGGATTGGTACTGCATGTTCTGGTTAGACTTGGAGTTATGTCAGAATTACAATCTATCTGACAGGTATTTAGCTATTGACACTGTTGAATAGAGTAAAGTCTATAAGTTAAACCTTCAGCCATTTACATTTTAAACAGGTAACTGTTATATCTAGGTTATGCTAGGTTATTGTGTGTAGAAAACAGAAAACATGTTGTACCTTTTTGGATTACCGATTCAACATGTTGCTCCATTGAGGGAAACCATCTCTTTTCACGTAGAAGTTGTTTGGTCTTTACAATCCCTAAATGACTGGTATGGGCAATGTCAATCACCTGCTTTCTCAATGCAACTGGAATGACAATTTTATCTCCTCATGCAATCTTTTAACAATGCTTACATATTGCTCTGAAGTCATCTTCTTCAATCTTGAAGAGTCTGTCCACCAATCATTGGAAGCAATACATTGTTTTACTGCAGTAAAAACTTTGTCTGTTGAAGATGCAACTTTTAATGCTGTCAATAGTAAGTATATCAGGAGTGGATATAGGAGTTGATAATAAAATTTACATATTTCTCTGCTGAAGTAGACCTTGAAGTACTATTAGTCAGAGGGTGCCTTGACAAGTAATCTGATGGACTGCCACTGCCAGCCCTATAAATGATGGAAAAATGGTATTCTTGGTATAAATGGTATTCTTGGACTTTGGATTTCCAAAAATAGTCACTAGAGCTTGATGATCAGTTTGAATGATAAAGTCAATACGATATAAATAGAGGTGAAAATGTTCACAGCCCCAAACTACTGCAAGAGCTTCCCTTTCTGGCTGAGAGTAGCAATGTTTAACCTTTGGCAGACTGCGACTAGCACATGCTACTATTTGATGATCTCCAACAGCATTTACCTGAGTTAAAATAGCTCCTAGTCCTACAGGACTGGCATCCACAATAAGATCTGTCTTTCATGCAATGTTGCAATATACATTGTGACACTGTGTTTCAAAGCTCTTTTAATGTCCTCACATGCTTGTGATTGTAATGATGGCCCAGATCCTGGGCTATCGCCGACAGGGGAATTACAAACAGTGCGTACGTAATTCCCCTTTCTAGAAGGGTGCTGTGTCGTTACGTACACCGCATCTTGCGAATAGGGGGCTTCCCCCCATTACGCATGTTGTATCTCCACTGTGAAGGCAGAGATAGACATGCTAATGATGGGACAGGGCGGGGTAAGCCCCGTTACGATCAGGTAGCATATGTGATTGTAAAAGTTAGGGTAGGAATCTGGACACGTATTGACAGCGCTAAGATGCCGGCCGTACTGACTTCGGACGTCTGTAAGGCGTCCGTAGGTCAGGATCCGGCCTGATGTCCCTAAAAGTTGAACATTGCTTTTTGTAAGCTTTTTGAGTGGGGCAGTTAATATAGCATAATTTGGAATGAAAGCAATAGTTGGTCATTCCCAGAAATGACTTTACTTCACCAGCATTGTTGGTTTTTGCCATACTTGTAATAGCCTCATCATATTCTTGGTGCGTAGCTCCAAAAACTAGAATATCATCACTGTAGTTAATGGCATTCAGAACTGGTTGTATAACTTGTCTGAGAGCATTTTGGAATACTTCTGCTGCAAATGATGTTCCAAACGACAGCCTCTTATATCTCTGCAGCCCAACATGAGTTGAGAATGAGGTTATTTGTCTTGATTCTTCATCAAGTTCCAGCTGATGATATCCTTTGTTCAGATCTAATTTTGAAAAGAAACATGCATCTGTGAGTCTATGTATAATGTCATCCATTGTTGGAGTAATATGACGCTCCCTCTTAATAGCCACATTAGAACGACGCATATCAACACAAATACTCACAGCATCTGTTTAATCTGATTTAGGAACTACAATAGGTGACACCCATGGTGTTGTCCCAGAAACTTTTTCAATCACATCTAAATGATCAAGAGTCTGTATTTCAACTTCCACCTTTTCCTCATATTGGATCAGATTCAGATTTAATAACATCAGGTGACTTACACACGCAAGGTGCGCAAGTCACCTGACCTAACTGGAGGGCGCATGCTATTACTATAGTAATCCGAGCGTAGCAACAATCGGACAGAACTTTGTTCCGTCCGAGCCCATTTCCGAGGAAATGGGCTGTGCTTCCATATAAAGCATGTAAAGTGTACAGTGTGCTTACAGGCGTAAGCTGCCATAAAGCCCGCACGTGAGAGGGGAGTGACAGGGGGTGTGCACTCCCCTCTCGCTCGCGTAATTACAGGCACCCACATGCACAGAAAGTGTATGGGAGTCTGAATACGGTCCATTAATAGGAATACGTTAATGCTCTTAAGCAACTGGTATAATAGAGTGATAAATGTGAAGATGAACTTGATAGTCCTTCAGTTTTCCAATGCCTTTAAAAAGATGATCATACTCTTGTATTTAGACCTACATTGCTTTGTGGTAATACTTTTCCTGGTAAAGGGGATGTGCAACTGTGAGTATGTGCCACAATATGTATCAGACCTAATGCTGTTGCAGTATTGAATCCTAAGAGATTTTGTCGGGTATATTTAGTTACTAAAACTTTAGCCAGTATCTCTTTGTTATTTTTTCGCACCATAATGTCAAAAGAACCTTGTAATGGAAGAGGTTTGTTATTGCCATAAGTAAATACTTTCACAGATGTTGGCTTTAAAACTGCTTTGTCCTTTACCTGTATAAAACTGGCCATTTCCATTAGATTTACTGATGCACCAGAATCTAAATAGAAGTGTTTTCCAGAATATCATCAGTTTTAGGACTGACCTTGTCTTTTCCAACGTGATGAATCATCTAGATAAACCCTTCTGATGCTTCATCACTCTCAGATGACTCTGCTGCTGGAGATGACGCAGAGTGTTTATCCACATAGTGCACTGCCTGTTTCCTGAATTTGGAATCTTGTGAAGGTTTCTTGGTTATAGGTTTTGTTCTGATTGAATTGCACACTGGTTCATTTTCCCGCAAATCTTACCTTTTGCTGGACAGGCCCTTGAATGTGGATAAGAACGCCCACAATTGAAGCACAATCTAGATTTATTTATCTCAAATGTAATGTCTCTATCTGTGTTAGAATGTACTATTTCAGACATAGGGCTCACTTCTGCCTTTCTTCATGTCTGTGGCATGTATTTCTGAGAGCTCCGGACTCCTAGCATATTTTTGTAGCTTTGTTAGTGTCAGTTCAGACTTAAGAGCATTTGTGTGCAACTTCCCAGATGTCCCAAATGCTATTTTCTGTTTGATTTAATCTTCTAAATCATGAAATTTACATGTCCTTCCTAAGATTCTTAGCCTGGTAATATATTCATCAACAGATTCTGTTTGCATAGCTGTTCTGAATAGATTTTTTGAAAGTGATAAGCTGCATTTTGGTGCAAAATAGGCAGTTAAAAAATCTCTACACTTGGTATATTCCTTGGTATCTGCCTCTGGCATAGTATCACACAGTTCATAAATCTTAGGGCCAGCACTTATAAGAAGCATGCTCTTCTTCTTGCTGTTATTTTCATAGCTTCAATGAAATGATCAAACTTTCCAAGCCAGTCTCCATAATTCTGCAGCAGTGGGAGCATTAACTTGCAAAAATTGTGGAATTAATGCTAACAACTCAGCCATGTTTATTTTATTTCAAATGCTTGATTTGTTAAGAAGTTTTTGTTTTTTTTATCCTTGCTACCAGTTGTTATATCTAGGGCATGGTTGCCTAGTTTTGAAAAATCATTTCAGGGAGAAAAGTAAAAAGCATGGGGGCGGTCCCTACGTCACTGGGGGCGGTCCCTACATCGCCATGGGTGGTCCCTCCATCGCTAGGGGGGGCGGCAGTCCCTGCGTTGCCGGGGGGCGGTCCCTGCATTGCCAGGATTTGTGAATGGGTGTCCTGCAAAGTATCCAGCCCCCCCTCAGTATCTCCCATCATGTGCCTCCAACCCCCCTCAGTATTCCCCATCATGTGCCTGCAGCTCCACTACAGAATTTCTTTCTGCCATCTGTAAAAATTATCAGTACTATAGATATAGATATATAAGATATACATACATGCAAACAAAAAAAGTTGACAGAAAGAATATCGTGATGATTCATGTAACTTTTTTAGACAACACTTTAATGTATCCTGTAAAATGTTTATAGTATCACTTTGTTATCCCTCTTATTAAATAAGTTTAAAATGTGCCTTATACTTCTTTGTCACTACATTTTGTAAAGTTATTAAAAAGAAATATGGGAGTTAATATATATTTTTTTTAAATCATATTATTCGGAACACAGGATTACAAATCAACATAGTATTTGCAGAACTGCACAACAGACTGTAGTAAAACTGAACAGGAACGTTTCTGTCTAGTAATAAATAATAAATGTTTTAGCTCCTGAATTGTTTTACTGTGTCTCTCTCTGTTATTGTCCTCCTTACTGGTCTATAGTACAGATATCACTGATGCTCAGAATGATAGGCGGTGCAGAAGATAAAAATATGGCAGTACAAACTAAGGCTCTGTATGATTTGAAGAGACAGTACTGAGCATACTAAACAATAAATGTAAAAACTGGTTACTTTCCTAAAATAATGCCGCAGAATCACATCTAAACTATAACATTTAATTGATTAATTGTGTGTTTCAGATTTGTCAACATTGGCTGAGTCAGTGCTTTTGGAATTACCTGGACTGGTGGGATATCTGCCATTACATTGCTGTGTGTATCCTTCTGGGAGCGGATTATCAGGTGTATTTGTGTATTGCAATATTCAAACACCTGCAGCAAGACATTCTGCAACATACACAATCCCAAGATCTACAAGTCTTCCTGAAAGTACGTCTATTTCGCAGTTATTTGAAAAGTGCTGTAATGTGTTTTAGATTCAATGTAGTGCTATTGAATTAAATTTCAGTTATTGAAATTTTTATGAGGTGATAATTTTCTGGGGTGTCATGATGGTTTAGTATTTAAATCTGATATTTGGAGATATTGGACCGGATTCACAGGCTTGGATATATTGCACATACGTCCTTAATTTACCGATAATAGCTACAACGCATGCGTAGTAACTATTTTACATAAGAACTTTAAGAATGCGGTCTTAAAAACCGCATATACACAATCTTCATTACTAAACGATATGTAGATTATGTAAAATAGTTACTACACATGGGTAGTAGCTATTATCGGTAAATTAAGGACGTATGTGCAATATGTCCGAGGCTGTGAATCCGGCCCATTGTAAGATGACTATATTGTTCCATTAAAAATATGCTTTGTTTTTCGTGAACACCTATACTTCAGCACCATAAGAAGGAGAGTAGGATGCCATGTTGTAGCACTGAACAGATCATTACCCTGGATTTATTTGTGCAGATTTTCACAGTTCAGCATTTAAGTTCAGTTTACAGTTGCTGCAAGCAATAGAAATTAAATACATATTCAGCCACAAGCATTTCAATTCATAAATATTGTATACATTACATACTTTCGGAGCTGAAAGGCTTTTTTATAGAGCACTTCATACAACATGTTGAAAACATTTAAGTCATTCAGTTAATATTTACTATAATAATTATCTAGAAAATGTTGCAGGTCAACTTCAGCTAAAAACTTAGTACCTGAAATATTTCACAGGCCACAACTGTTCATTTTTTTATTATAAATAAAATTATAAATAATTTTATTCAAGGTTCTATGGCATTTCTGTAACAGTGGGTATTTTTCCAACATTTTGCTATTGTTGCTGCATTTTTATACACTCAGATCGAAAATGTTGAGGCTTTCATATATACATTGAAACCCATCCAAATAGTGGATAAACAAAGAGAGCTCCTTAATTATTAGTTGTATGAATATGATGATTTACTAGCCTGCAAGCAAGGCTACACAAATTTTGTTTGGTGGGAGACACACCAATACCAATTCTCATAACTTTTGTATGTATGCTGCGGTTGAAGTGAAAATTTAGAAGTGGTGGTATAGACATTTAAAAGTGATAGTATAGAAACATGTAGTAAATGGAGATGTATAGTATTAAAATTAAATCATTGAAAAAAAGTGATGGTACTATATGGTATACCCTGTTGTCTGCCACACTCCGAGATAGATAGATATATATATTTATTTGTTAGAAATGTATCGCTTTTCACCTCAATAAATTTCTAATTCTCTAAGTCTTTACATTTCTTTCCTAATATGTCAGGTTCTTTCTCTACCGTTTTAAACTGCTGTTTCTTTTCATAAATAATTAGTTAGATGCATGAGTTGCATTGAACTTTCGTCTAATATTCGATGCCATTCGGCCATAAATTTAACATTATCAGACCCAAACGTGGGTTCTTTTATAAGTGCTAATCCATGTGGTATTCTTCCACATTGGATATAATTTTCCATAGTTCTAATTTCTCAATAAAGTTTAGATTTACTTATCAGAAGTCCTTCCAAGAAAAGTACTGTTGTAGTACATTATGTGTCTCAACTAATTCTGGTATTTGTTGAATATATTATTAAAAAACTGCTCAAATTGGGCTTTTTTCAGAAAGGTTCGTATCCCTAAACTACATTTTTCCAATATACTCTGAAAAATCAAACAATGATATTTAATCAAGAATTCACAGCTGCAATCCCAATACAGGGAAAAAGAATACAGAAGTGCAGGGGGAACTTGGAATTAATTGATTACAGTAATCACTTATCGTGAGTCCAAGGTCTCTGAATAGTCCTATTTAGGAGATGAGTCCAAGGAAGTTTAGAGTCAATAGGAGCAGTTCCAAATTGTACTAGGTCCAATCGATATAAGGCCGCTTCTTCCCCTTGAAGGATGGCTCCTCAGGAAAAGTGATGCAGATAGGAATATAAAAAAAGGTCGCCTAATAGTGCATATAGAATTTGTATAATACGGAGTTACGCACTGCTTACTTAGCAACTGCTGAGTCATCCTCAATTTGTAAACATTGATCCATGTGCTCTATAATCAGCATGGTCTGCTTTGAGGTTTTGTGCTAGCTGCATCCAATTAAGAATGAAGGGGCGGTGTTTCCCCTCGAGAAGCTCAGACAGCCTCCTACTATACTGTTATTTGCCCTTTGGCGGCTGCTTCCAATTACCAGCTAGTGGGCATTGTTTTTCTCTGGGCTGCTTGGGCAGCAGTACCGGATTGGGTTGTACTCGCCTTTTCCTTCCACGTGTCTGTTCAGCAGTACTGTTGATAGGCCCAATTGTAATTTCCACAAGTATAAATATGCGTGTACTGACCCCATACTTTACCTCTCCGACGAAGTCTTCGGACGGAATGCGTAGGAGAGTGAGTTTCTGGATTAGAAGTGTGTTCTTTGCCTGTGCCGTATACCTACTCCATCAAGTCTGCCTGGGCTGCTGGCCTACTTTGAATGGTGACATTGGTGACAAGACACCACTCTATTCTATGTCTGTTTTAACCAATTTCTGATACAAGTTTTATATGTTTTACATGTACAACAAATAAACTTTAATGCACTATTAGACTCCCCCTTTTTAGATACACTGCTCGAAAAATTAAAGGGAACATTTAAACAGACAACAGTTGGAAATTATAGGCAATTAGCAAGACACCCACAATAAAGGAATGGTTCTGCAGGTGTTAACCACAGACCACTTCTCAGTTCCTATGCTTTCTGGCTGATGTTTTGGTCACTTTTGAATGCTGGCGGTGCTTTCACTCTAGTGGTAGCATGAGACGGAGTCTACAACCCACACAAGTGGCTCAGGTAGTGCAGCTCATCCAGGATGGCACATCAATACGAGCTGGCAAGAAGGTTTGCTGTGTCTGTCAGCATAGTGTCCAGAACATGGAGGCGCTACCAGGAGACAGGCCAGTACATCAGGAGATGTGGAGGAGGGCAACAACCCAGCAGCAGGAGTGCTACCCACACCTTTGTGCAAGGAGGAACAGGAGGAGCACTGCCAGAGCCCTGCAAAATGACCTCCAGCAGGCCACAAATGTGCATGTGTCTGCTCAAACGGTCAGAAACAGACTCCATGAGGGTGGTATGAGGGCCCGACGTCCACAGGTGGGGGTTGTGCTTACAGCCCAACACCGTGCAGGATGTTTTGCATTTGCCAGAGAACACCAAGATTAGCAAATTCGCCACTGGCGCCCTGTGCTCTTCACAGAGGTTCACACTGAGCACATGTGACAGACGTCTGGAGTCTGGAGACGCCATGGAAAATTGCTCTCTGCAGCATCCTCCAGCATGACCGGTTTGGCAGTGGGTCAGTAATGGTGTGGGGTGGCATTTCTTTGGGGGCCGCACAGCCCTCCATGTGCCTGCCAGAGGGAAGCCTGACTGCCATTAGGAACGAGATT
>WWET01002402.1:197080-208263 GCA_011038615.1 Limnodynastes dumerilii
AGATTATGGAATAAAGCACTGGTTGTGATCTACTTTACAGTCTGGGAGTGCCACTTTCTTGCTTTATATATATATACATATATATATATATATATATATATAAAATCTCTATCATATAACTTTGGCAATGCTGTATTATGAATTAATGGTAATGTGCACAATAATATTGCAGGATTTTAGAATAGTGCTAGAAAACAACTCTATTCTTTTCCTAAAATTATCCATTTCTCAAGTGCTCCATAATCATGTTCCTGATTGTTAATCAGATTTAACCTATGTGTTTTTATTTTCAGTTACATTACCCAAAGGCTTATTATAATTGTTGCTGTTTTCTGAGGTATTCCAGTTTTGTTCACTAGCACCACATATCTGAAAATATTAAATAGATTATTATAGCTGCAAGTGTTCAAAGTTACTTGACTTGAGTATAATATGAAATAGTTTCTGAACAACCAAAATTGATTAGGAAAACAAATGAAAATGCAAACTAAGAAACAAGCTTGATGTTTCAATCCCCAGGGAGTATGATGGATTAATGTTTCTATTCATCCCTCCAACAACAAGCCTGTAAGGCTCTAATTTATCTACTCTACTTCATATGTGTTTATGAATATCATCTCTGAATATCTAAGTCTATGTTGTCTGTACATAGTGTCTGGCTTTTGTTTTGTTTTGGTTGAGCACTGTATTGAGCTTTGTATTAATATTATTTTGGGTCATGGCTATAAAGGACATCCATCGTCGTGGTGTAGCAGAGGTACAACTGGGGGGTAAGGGGGTCATCACTGTCCATGTTTTGAAATGAACAAAAACAGCGCAAAGAACTCCTGAGCAAATTATATAAACCGCTCTGTGGAGGAGAAGTGGTAAAGCTGAACGTCTCATAAGATTGATGACATCCTCAATCTCACTAGTCACAGACTTTCTGCCTCTCACAGCAGTCAGCTGGGGGAGCTGTCTGGTAAGTAAAAAAAATATATATATATTTGATGAAATAAGATCTTATTGGTAATGGTAAGATGGAAAAACAGTCCCAATTAGGAGCTTTATAAATCCAATAAAAAATTATAGATAGAAATGCAATACTTAAATAATATAAATTTAATAAAGTTTATGCATATTGTTGATCGCAAAAATAGTAAAAACTGATTTTAAAAAAAGTACTCACAAAAGCGAGAAGTCAGACAGAGTATTAGATGTAGCTCCACCATTTCCTACATAAACACAGAAAGCAGATCACTACCTGAACACAGAGTCATAGCTAGAAATTTTAGCAGTAGGGGCTGAAAGACAAAATGTCGCCTCCAACCCTAAATTAGTAACCAGTTTAACGTTAAAAATAAATTTACTGCTACTCTACTTTGACTTTGTGCCATGGACAACCGCTCCTATCGCCCACCCCAGTTACAGCTCAGCCTGAACTCACACATATGGAACACAGTCCCCTCACCACCAATGTCTTTCATTTCTCTGTGAATCTTCATCAGGGTGTCTTTTGTTTTTATCCTGAGATGGTTTTGGATTTATGAAGCTCCTATTTGTAACTGTTTTTCCATCTTACCATTATGAATAATAGTGCAGCAATTAGATCTTATTTCATCAAATTATTTCTGTGATTAAGTAATTGCTTTAAATCTGCTAGCAGGTATCTGCCATATTCCAGTGCGCTGCCTGGCGTTTTATCATTTGAAGTAAAATAAAATATTTTTTTTGGTTTGGTTGTTTTTAATACTGCATAAAGCCACTGTTTGGAAATAACTGTATGTTATTTTTAATACTGCATAAAACTACTGCCGATGTTTACTAATGGGGGGAAACAGCACAGTGGCTCAGTGAGAAGCAATTGTGTCTCACAGTGCTGAGGACATGAGTTTGATTCCCTGACTAGGCCTTATCAGTGTGGAGTTTGTATGTTCTCCCTGTTTCTGCGTTGGTTTCCTCTTGGTGCTCTGGAATCCTACCACACTCCAAAAACATGCTGGTAGGTTAATTGGCTTCTGAATATAATAACCGTAGTCTGTGTGTGTATGTCTGTGTTAGGGACCTTAGAATGTAGCTCCAATGGGGTAGGGACAGGATTGTTAAATATTCTCTGTAAAGCGCTACGTAATCTGCTATATAAAACCTGTTAAAAAAATAATAATAATAAATAAATTATAAAGACTGAACCACAGTATTTATTTAGTATTTATATTGCTTTATATAATGTTAAAAATGACATACACTAGTTTACCACATTATTGATAATAAACATCATTATTAATAATGGGGGAAACTATTGTATATTATTTTTAATACTGTATAAAACTGTAACAAAACCGTTCCCTACATTATCAGAACCCCAAGTAGTTTTATCCAGTTTTAAAAACTAGATACAATTGTTTTCCCCATTGCTAATAACGACACAGTCGTTTTATCCTGTGTTAAAACAGAAAATTTTGTCTGTTATAAAAAGTAGCACAGAGTTGTTTTCCCCGTAATTAATAATAATCATTGTTAATATACTGGATACGAATTCTTTGCGTTATTAATTATTCCTACAAATATTACTAATGACACTAGTAATGACTCACAGCTTTAAAAATGACATACAATAGATCCCCACATTATTAAAAAATAGCATAAAGTAGTTCCCCTTTATTAATAATGACCCACAGTAGCTTTATCCACTGTTAATTAATTATATACAGTTGTTTCCTTCGTTATTAATTGTGTTTATTATAAATAATGGAGTTAACTACTGTATGTAATTTTTTTGTACAGGATACATTTAATATTAATAATGGTGAGGACTGTTTCCCCTTTATAAATAATGAGCCACAGTAGTTTTAACCAGCATTAAAAACTACATAGAGTACTTTTACCCATTATGAAAATTTACATATACTAGCTTTACCCATTATTAATAACCATCATTATTAAAAAATGAGGGAAATTATTGAGTGCCTATTTTTTTCATTTTTGCTCTCCTCTGTCTCCAAAGCTTGCTATACCCCTGGGCTGCAGCAATTTCATTTATGCCCAGCCATTTGGATTTTGGTGGCAGCAACTGAAATGTACCCTTCTTATCCCACTAAAAACTAAGTATTTGTGTATGTGGAAATTATTGTCTTTGTTAAGCATTATTAGGACTACTGTAAACTTTTGCATTAAGAAAGGATTTTATTTGTGTATAATAATTCCTTGTGACAGTTGCCTCAGGTTCTTTTCTAATATGTAAAATCATATTTGTATGCACAATCTATCTTGTAGCTTTGGTGTTTAAATAGCCAGAAACAAAGAAATAGTCAACTTTAATATTTTAATATTTAAAACTTTAACACAATTTGACAACTACACATTGGATCAATATGGAAATATGACAGAGTTCCCAAAGAATAATATGCTAGAACATGGAATAACCTGAATTACAGTATTGCTAGATTATTTAGTACGTATAATAAATAATAAAAAATTATTTTTGTTTCCTGAAAAGATTCTTACAAACAGGCTTTCAAAGTTTTATTTTTCACTGAGGAGACATGTCAGGTGTGTGCCAGATGGGGTTTTTGGGGTTTTACCTTTATAGTTCTCTTAGGTTTAATTAATAACATCCATTAGCAATCTCCAGAATCCATTTATTTTATTTTATTAACAGGTTTTTATATAGCAACATTAGATTACGTAGCGCTTTAAAGAGAATATGTCACATTCACATCAGTCCCAGCCTCATTGGAGTTATGTGCTAAGGTCCCTAACACACACATACATACATACATCCATACACACACAGATATTAGGGTCATTTATTGAGCAGCCACTTCACCTACCAGCATGTTTTTGGAGTGTGGGAGGAAACCGGAGCACCCAGAGTAAACCCACGCAGACTCGGGGAGAACATACAAACTCCACACAGATAAGGCCTAGCCCAGGAACCAAACTCATGACCTCAGCGCTGTGAGACACAAGTGGTTTTTACTAAGCCATTGTGCTACCCCTGTTGTTTTTTTGTTATAAATATGAAAACATATGTTATAAGTATAATTCTCAACTTGCTGTAATTCATTTGGACAGGAAGGTGCTAATTATGACATTCTGGCTACATAGAAATCTACAAATAGTCTAAAGAGGGTAGCAACAAACCAATAAAGTAGAAGTTCGCCATGCTTAGAGTATAGTGTAAGTATATATAATAATGGTTTGTGAAATGGAATTGGGACATTTACAAATGATTGTCAATAAACAAGGAAATGGCTGATTATATATTTATTCCCAGTGATGCCATGATTCTGTGGCACATTAAAAAAAGAATGTATAAACTTGCCAGTGTAAGCACACTTTGAAGGTTGGCTAAAAGGCTTTAAAAAAACGCATCTTTCATGCTAATTTGGCTTTGGGACTATTCCACATGGTTACTACTTTTAGCCCTTTGAGTTAATTGACTGGGACATGCCTGGTTTCTATGTATAGAGCGTCAGGGTTGTTGGAGCCTATTCGTAAATGGGTTTACTAAACAATAGCTATTTAATATATAAATTTGCTTACAAAGTTCCAAGGGGCCTGATCCAGACCTACGCCCACCGTAGTAATACGGCGGGTGTAAGTGTAAGATTGGCTGAAAAGCCGATCTGCGCATGCAACGGGCAGATGTTGCCCGGCGTAACTACGGAATCGCCCGATCGTGGAAGTTAGGGTAGCTTTCAACCGGCGTAAGCGAGGGTAAATATGATGGGGCAGGGGGAGTGTCAGGGGGATTCCCACGATGTTGCACTGAGCTTTAGTATGCTCAGCGCTACATCGTAGGTCTGGATCAGGCCCAAGGTGAATAATCCCCAGAACAATCGGTTTAAGAAGTGTTGTGACACACAGGCATTGTGGTGCAGACCAATACAATATTTCTCCTTGATTGAATTAAATCCTTTAGCTTTGTCTAAAGATTGAATCAACCTAATGCCATCTATTAAGGAAAAGTAGGTATTAATACACTTTTGGTTCTTTTTATACAAAACCAAGCATACATACATGAAGAAATAATACATAATAGTAAAGGAGCATTAAAGAACAGCAAGCAAGTTTATGAAGGAAAGTTTCTACTTGCTATACTTTTATTTATAAATCATATACTTAAAAGTACATTATTACATAGATTTGCCTACATAACTGTTAAGACTGGATTTAAAATTTGTTCTTCAAGCGAAGACATAGATTCAGAGGTAGTGAGGTAAAACTCTTTGATGTAAAGCCAAAAGCCTTGTATTCTATGCTAAATCAATCCTATTTCAATCCATCAAATGTCTCCAGGAAACTATCTTCTTACTACTTTTCCTTCAACATAAAAAGAACAGAACCATGATGAGTGTTCTTAAAGCTGTTTTTTTCCTAATCATTCTTTTTAACTGTGTGCGTTTCAGATTAAATAAAGTTTCCACATTTACAATTTTCTGTCATGCTGTTACAAAATGATGGCAAAATACTGTAATAATACAATTTATTTGGTCAAAGCTATATATGTTCCTGTCTAGACTCTTTTCACACAAACTGTAATTTTCTTTTCACTGGCAAAACACGAAAAAAAGAAAATAAGCTTAACCTTTTAAAACTGCTAGAACAATCTGTAAGATCCATTCAGATTAAAATGTTTTCTGCTGCAATTTCAAATCAGAAAATAAAGAATCTAATTAAACACTTTGAATAGTGTAGTATTTGCACTGACATAATGTTTTTCTCACATTATTTTACCTTTCGTCTTTAGTCCCACTTTAGACTAAAAACAAGCTAATAATATGATTATAATAAATTATTAAATAATGATTAAAACAAGCTAATTTAAGATAGATAGATATATATATAGATGTGTATATTTGTTTTATATTTTTTTTTTTTATTCATTTTAATATATAGGCACCTGTAAAATAAAAGAGACCCTCTCCAAGCTCCTTACTAACTATATGAAGTTTTCTGACATCCTCTCTGCTCTACACTTCGCTCTTAGCTCTGGTCCGTCTTGCTCCCCTACAATCCATACTTAATGCTGCAGCCAGACTCATCTTCCTTTCCAAACGCACTGCCTCCACCTCTCCTCTCTGCCTATCTCTACACTGGCTTCCTGTCCCATTCAGGATTCTTTTCAAGCTCCTCACCACAACTTACAAGGTTCTCTCTTCCTCCACTGCTCCCTACTTCTACTCCCTTATCTCCATTCACACTCCCGCATGACCACTCCAGTCTGCTGGAGACCGCCGCCTCAACTCCAACCTGATTACTACCGATCGGTATACTCACCTATTCTGATTCTGAAATACCACCTCCGCCACTATCCCGCAGCTGCCACTACCGCCGGACCGCAGGGAAAGGTGAGTAAAATCTCCAAGGTGTGGGGGAGGGAGGGTTAGGGTTCAGGCTGCAGGGGAGGAAGGGTTAGGGTCAGGCTGCGGGAGATGGAAGGTTAGGGTCAGGCTGCAGGGAAGGGAGAATTAGGGTCAGGCTGTGGGAAATGGTAGGTTAGGGTCAGGCTGCCAGGAAGGGAGGGTTAGGGTGAGGCTGCGGGGAAGGGAGGGTTAGGTTTAGGGTAATGAGAGGGGAGGGTTAAGGTTAGAATTTGGGGTACTTTTTTTCCTTACCTTTCGGAGCATGGAAAGCTTGGTGCTCCGTGCATCGAAAAGGCATATGCAATCAAAATCCCAGCCAGTTCGAAACTGGCTTGGAGAAATGCCCCTATCGAAATAGGGCTGGTCTAAGCGGGAACCCACACCCCCACTTAGGATGTTAGCTCTTATGAGCAGGGCCTTCCTCCCTCCTGTCATCACCACTCTTCCTTATCCTCATTAATTCCTGCCTTTTCTCTCTACTGCCTATCTCTCTCCCTATTCATCTGCTCCTTTATATCCTGCATCTTTATCTTCTATACATATTATTCTGCTATTTTTGTACTGTACTTTATTTTTGCAATGTACTTGTATTGTATTCCTTCTTTATTTTAACTTGTACCCTGTTTATTAATTCTGTTGTATGTGTAACTATTGCTTTTGTACAGTGCTGCGGATACCGTGTGGCACCTTATAAATAAACATTAATAATAATAAATACACTGATATGATGTGACATATAGCCACTTAGACATTGCCTGGTCCAGAATGCAGAACATTTACCTGTGTGCACTGCTTACTCTGGAAGTCGTGCTCCACCTAAGTGCATGTGCTCTGTGTGCCGCACCACTTGAATGGTAAAGCAATGTCCACGGACATCTGGTGGACTATACGGTCATAACTTATACTGGGCACCACATCCAAATTTCTGGTTGCCCTAATGAACTGGTGCCTGGAATTTGTTGAGCGTTGTCTTAAGTCACAACTTGTATTTTTGCTATTTCCTGATTGAAGAGTATGTCTAGAGAAAAAGAAACAGCAATACTTCATAAATAGAAGAGCCTCTTGCTAATTGCAAGACTTGTTTCCAGGTGGTTGGTTGAGAGATTTCGGACAATTGGCTAGATTCAGAGTAAAAAAGGGAGTGTTTTTCAAGCGCTTTTGTCAAAAGCTGCATTTCCAGGATGGATCTGGATCCTCTTGAGCTAGACTTTCTTCCTGGGACCATTTCCAGCAGCAGAACTAGAAGCGTAAAGAGCTTTCTCTATGTGTAAGGGGAAGTATGTAAATAGTACAGTGAGGACGTGCTATGTGCCCTTTGTGCTACACAAACGTCTGTGCTGTCACCCTTTTAAGTGAGGATGGCACAAAAGTTTTAAGGTAGGGTCTTTAGATTGTTTGTCTTTACGAGTGAGGTGATTGGCCTCCTCTGTCCCTTATAAAAAGGCTGGATCCAGGAGTATTCTGGCATTGGATCCCTACAGCCACTGCATTCAGATGCAGCAGCATTGTAAGTCTGGATCTGGCTATATGTCCATATTAAGGCTAAAGTTTATGTCCAAAGAACATTCAACTGTATAACAAACTGTTATTATAATTTGGGCTAAAATGTAAATGAACACTATTAGGAATGTCATGATATGATGGGTCTTGGTGTTCAATTATTCCAAGAGGATTTAAAAAAATGATCATTTAAAGTTTTGATATAGCGCCACCCACGACAGTGGGTTTGATACATAAGGGCAAGTGCTATATATCACACAATGGGCCATCCTGGGTGTATGGTAAAAATGCTCAGTGCTCTGTTTGATCCAGTCAGACAGTGGGTTTGTGTTAATAATGTAATAGAAAGGCAGAGTGGAAAGCAAAGTGATAAATAAAGCTTAAAGAATTTGATAAGCTTGTCTGAAGAGGTGAGTTTTAAGAGAGCACTTGAAAGTTTGGAGAGTAGAGAATAGTCTGACTGGATGAGGAAGGTTATTTCAGAGAGTGAAAAAAAATGCTATTTGACAATGTTAATAGTTTAGTTTTAAAGTATTTCTTAGACATATGTTTTGTTTATTTTACTATTTATACAAGTAATACTTTTCTTTATAGTTATTAATGTTGATTCATCTAAGAAAATATTTGTATTTATCTTACGGTTTTTTTTACAACAGGAAGAAGCAATTCATGGATTTAACGTTGCTGATTATCTGGAGTATATGAAAAGTCTAGAACAGGTTTACAGGCCAGTGGTCTTAAAAGAAATGAGAAATTTTACACTTAAATGAAAAAGGAAGAACTCATTTATCACTTCTTTAAAACTGCAATAAACATATTGTTCAAATGCATGTATAGGTTCAGTACACATTGATGAATTTGTATACTGGTACCAATATTGCAGTAATGGGTTTTGAGTATTTAATATACGTACTATTTTTTCCATTAATTGTAAATATTTATGAATACAATAAAATGTATAAGGAGTTAGGAAATTTGTAATAGCAATGGATTTACTGATTTATCTCTACTTTATAAGCAAGATTGATTGATCCACATTTTTAGGAAATGATTCTTAGTAATAATAAAATGCTCTATTTTTGCAATTTTGTGTTTGAGTTTTTATTGTTGATTTAGTTGCGAATAGAGAACTATGACTGCCTGCTTTGTCCTATAGCCAGGGCCATAACAAGGGGTAGGCGGTAGGGGGCAAAGTCAAAGTGAGGCGGCAGTAACTTCATTTTTAAGGTTAAACTGGTTACTAATTCTGGGTTGGGGGCGCCATTTTCTATTTTTGCCTCTGGCTGCGGGTCTGCATATAGCTATAGATATATTATTACTGTGTGTCCTACATACTTGATCTTAATGGTTATATTTGTTTTGTGCACATGTAGAATAGTTTAGCAATTACCAGAATGGTAGGCAAACCTCTGATGTAGGATCATGTCCCAACTTTGTTCTGTTGTTGCAATATTTGCATTCCAAAATCCTAGTATAAATGTAATGTGTTAAATTAACTACTACTACATCATATATATCATACATATTTTGGAGTTCACTGGAAAATTATTGCGTCAGTTTGAGCAGCATTGCAGGTTAAGTCTAACACAAAACACTCCCTCCCAAGTGTTTATTTGGTTACGCAATTGGATATATGAAACTCATCTTTCAATATCTCAATAAAGGAAAAACTAATTCAAGTAAAAACTCTATAGATATCTACACAATCTCAGGTAATGACTTGCTGAAAGTATTCTCGATTTTCCGTTGACATGCACATAATCCACATTGAAAGTGATTAACAACTTCATTACTACAGCTAAATTAGAACTTTTGTTCTTGCATATTAGAATACTGCAATAATTAAAATTTTCTTTGTGATTAAAGAGCTTTACTTGAGCATAACTTTCTGGTCTGGCAGTAGAGCACATTCTCAATTTAATTAACAAGTCACTTGCTAACCAGTGGCCATCAACATCTCTGATTACTTCACCTACTTTAAACCTTTTTGTGCTGCATTGCACATCGTACATGATAACGAGTATTGCTAACGGTTCTGAAGCTCAAAGATAAGAACACAATATGCAAAGTAATCAAATTGTTATGCTATTACATCCTAATCTTGAAGTGCCCAAGTCTGTGGAAAATACAAACGATGCATTTTTTTTTCATTCAAAGTTGTATATGGTGATGCAATTTTAATATATAGAAGGCTATATTTTATTAAGATATTTTAATAAAAAATAACATCTCCAAAGATTGTGCTATAAAGAATTTAAGTACTTTATTGGCCCTTGCAGTTGCTGCTTGACATTGAGCACTATTGCTAAGTCTATTGTCAACAAGCACTCCCAAATCCTTCTCCATTAAAGATTCTCCTGAATTTACCCCATTTAATTTATAGATTGCATGCTTGTTTTAGATCCCTAAATGCATAATCTTACATTTATCTATGTTAAACCTCATCTTCCATTTGGCCGCCCAATCCTCCAGTTTACTCAAGTCCCTCTGCAAGGACACTACATCTTCCTCAGATTCTATTACCTTACATATTTTAGTGTCATCTGCAAAAATGGAAAACTTGCCCTCACCAAGGTCATTAATAAATATATTAAAAAGGACTGGTCCCAGCACAGAACCTTGAGGTACACCGCTTAAAACTTTTGACCAATTAGAATAATTTCCATTTATCACAACTCTCTGTTCCCTATTCTCCAACCAGTTTTTGATCCAAGTACAAATGTTGCTACCTAGACCCAGTTCCCTTATTTTGTGGACCAATCTATTGTGTGGCACCGTATCAAAGGCTTTTGCAAAATCTAAGTAGACCACATCCACTGCACTACCCCGGTCTAAGTACGAACTAACTTCCTCATAGAAGCTAATTAGGTTAGTTTGGCATGACCTATTTTTCACAAATCCATGCTGATTCCCACTAATAATCTTATTGCTCATCAAGAAATCCTGTATATTATCCCTTAGAATACCTTCCAGCAGTTTCCCAACTATTGATGTCAGACTCACAGGTCTATAATTACCCGGTTGTGATCTTATTCCCTTTTTAAACAATGGCACTACATCTGCTATGCGCCAATCCCTTCTTACACAGCCTGTTGAAATTGAGTCTATGAAAATTAAAAACAACGGTCTAGCAATGTCTGAATGTAGCTCCATTAGAACCCTTGGATGTATACCATCAGGGCCAGGAGCTTTATTTATCTTAATTTTCTTCAACCGCCTTTGGACTTCTTCTTCTGTAAAACAAATATTATGTGATGGTACAGTTGCACTTCCATTTTTATGTATTATTCCTACCATTTCTTCCTCTCTAGTATACACTGAAGAAAAGAAAGTGTT
>WWET01002402.1:245130-255378 GCA_011038615.1 Limnodynastes dumerilii
GCTATATGGATTATCCACTTTTAAGTCACTCAAAAGTATATCACTAGAGCAATAAAAATTATTATTATATAATAACCTACGATATAATAACCTCGATATATATCACTCAAGCTGCTAACCTGGGATGACAGATCCCAAAAAAATTTATATAATACAAATGGAAGCACTCTGAGTAAATATAAAGGCCCTGACTCAGAGATTGAAAATAAGAATTTAAAGTTACACCTGGGCTAAACCATGTTGATTTCAGGGGAGTCAAATTTCATTTGTTGCAACAGTATTATAGTTAAAAGGTGATGTTTCCCAGCTCAAGTCTAATTAGCAGTTTAAAAGTGAAGCTGATCAGGTATCTGTGTGCAATAAGTATTCTCCCTGCATGCATAGAATAAAATTAACTTGACTCCCCCTAAAATCAGCATGGTTTTGCCCAGGTGTAACTTTAAGTTCTTATTTTCAGCCTCTGAATCAGGCCCAAAGAGTTGAATTTAACACCAAAAAATCACAATCAGTAATGTAAAATATATAAAATCATTAAAAAACCTTAATTGCAGATTTGAGTCTTATCGGACAAAGATAACACTAAATAGAAAATTATACCACAAAGCAATCAAGTCGTGAACCCAGTGTATCCGATGGAAAGTCCCAATAACTGGATCTATTTATCAATTAGTGTATATTGAACTCTAAATAAGTCTAAATAAGTCACAGATAGGATGTTGTCCAGAGGAAAAAGTAAGTAATGTGCCATGTTATTTGATATGTAGAATCAGCCTTGACGATTAATTGGCTTTGATGGTAAGTAAAAAAATTGGGGAATCTTATCACCCCGTTTCAACTGAAAGTCAGTAAGCCCACTATGTAACAAAAGCCACACAGTCCGTGCCTCTATAATGGGTAACCTCATCAGCACCTTTGGTTTCAACTACCACCTCTACGCTGATGACACTCAAATTTACCTCTCCTCCCCTGACCTCAACCACTCTATTCTGTCTAAGATTTCCGAGTGCCTTGCATCCCTATCCACATGGATGGCCAAACGCTTCCTCAAGCTGAATATGGACAAAATGGAAATTATTGTTTTTCCTCCCCCTAGGATTTCCTCCCCGCCCTCCATCACGATATCTATTGGTGATACCTCTGTCTCATCCCCTCAAGTTCACTGCCTAGGTTTCACACTTGACTCCTTACTTTCATTTATACCACACATCTGTGCCCTCTTCATTCTTGTCGTTTCCACCTACGCAACATTGCATGCATCCATCCCTTCCTCACCAATGAAGCTACTAAAACCCTCATCCATTCTTTAGTCATATCACGCCTTGACTACTGTAACCTCCTCCTTATAGGTCTCCTGATCACCCGTCTTGCCCCCCTTCAATCTATACTTAATGCAGCTTCCAGACTCATCTTCCTCTCACACCGCTCTACATCGGCCTCTCCTTTATATCAAACCCTCCACTGGCTTCCTGTCTTCTTCAGACCTCTCTTTAAACTACTTACCCTCATCTTTAAGGCCATCTCCTCATCCACTGCTCCCTACCTCTCTTCCCTCATCAACATGCACACCCCTTCCTGCCCTCTCTGTTCTGCTAACCAGCGCTGTGTGACCTCTTTACTGATCATCACATCTCCCGCCCGTATCCAGGATTTCTGCCGTGCTGCACCTTTGCAGTGGAATTACCTCCCTTCTTCAGTCAGACTCTCCCCCACATTGCAGTGTTCACTCAAAATGCACCTGTTCAGGTTAGCCTACCCCTCCTCCACTTAACATCCTCACTGCATCCTTCATCTATCCCTTCTATTCCTTTCCCCTCTCCTCCGCTCATACCAGCAGTCCACTTCCTTCACCCTCCTTATGTCTTCTGTAAATTCTTCCCTCCCACATAGTGTGTTAGCTCACGTAAGCAGGGCCCTCCATCCTAGTGTTGTTCTTTTCTACACCACTCCCCCTCACTTCGTACCCTCTTGTACCCCTCTGTTACCCTTTTACCCCATTCCCACCTGGTGGCTCCCTCTCAGCCTATCACTGCGCTCTATCCCCTGCTCCTTGATCTTCCAAGCTTGACACCTAGCATTTTGCCTTGCGTTCTGTGCTACTTCACTTATTGTATTTTTATGATATTTTTATTTTCTTATTGTATTTAATATATACTATGCTGCCCATCCCAACCCTGTATGTCTGTACTGTATTTTGTTGTATTTTGTACGGCGCTGCGGACACCTTGTGGCGCCTTATAAATAAGCGATAATAATAATAATGAGGATATAATTCACCAGATGGTTAATTCCTCGCAAGAGGGTAGATGGAGCATGGTATATTAAAGGTAGATGACAAACAATTCAAAGCGGCAAAAAAGTAATCCAAAGGTACCTCTAGCTCTGCATAATGTTGTCTCATATTCTGAAAGATGGTAATGTGGACCGAGCATTTGTAATGCTGGGGCTGTGCTGATAAAAAACCAGCTGCCAATATGCAGAGATCTTTAGCCATTGTCAGAGTTTTGACATATTTTTCCACAGCCTGAAAGTGGCTGCCCGTAGTGTTGTTGAGAACGGCTGGCACACTGTGATGTAGCAGGCTGCGGATAAAGGTGATTTGACACTGTACAAAATGAGGATAATCTGGATGTGTTGGGACTTTGTCCAATAGTAATAAAACTGCAATAACGGCAGCTCTTACGCGCTTCTCCTTGTCAGTTTCATCAGAGAACATGTATGTGGAAAGCTGGGTAGCTCATCTTAAATTGCTTCATCCCAGGTGATTGAGATCATAATTAGTTTCACTAAAAATAACTGGTGTAAATGGCTATAGCAAATTTTGTCCGTGCATAAAATGGCAAATATATGGGATATAGGGCCTGATTCAGGGTTGCACTTCCACCTTTTTTTGGGTGCAAGTGTAGACCTGAGCAATACCATGTTGAACTGCAAGGGGAGGCAAATTTACATTGTGAAAGCAGAATTATATTTGAGAGTTTCTTAGTTGAGATCTAATTTATAAAATGAAACATGAAACTATGCAGTATTTGAGTTCTATGTGCAAAAGTAATGTATTTTCCCTGCATGCAAAAGATTTAAGATTAATTAGCACCCCTTACTTTGCAAAATGGTATAACTAAGCAGTACACTTGTACCTAAAAAAAAAGTGTAAGTGCAACTCTGAATCAGCCCCATAGTCTTCAGAAATATTGTAGTACATACATAGGTTAAACAAAATATAGTTAATACAGAAATGTAAACAAACTTAATTTTAGTGAACTGCTCACTTTTATAAATGTATAATTGTATTAACAAATGTATAAACTATTAAAAATGAAAGATATAGGTTGTAATTACAAGTAACAGTTACCAGGAATATAAAGCGACAATATATAGCAGTCAATTTGAATACTTGTTAATGTTAAGGGTATTCATATTGTAATCATATTGGGGTTGGTTCCCTAATTTGTAACCTCTCTCATCTAGTAGATTGTTACCTTCAGCCATATGTTTTCAGACTTAAATCCCATATCAAAGACAACAAAGACACAACCCATTTCCTCAATATAGTCAATCAACTCACTTGGAAAGATAATTATACTCTCATAACATGTGAAGTTGAATCATTATATTCCAACATTGATTCAGAGATATCAGACTGTTTATGTGAATTTTTGGTACAGGGTGTTACGTTTATTTTACAACACAATTTCTTTACTTTTAATGGGTGTTTTTATTTGCAGAAATGTGGCACCGCTATGGGGACCAGATTCGCCCCGAGCTATGCTAACCTCTATATGGGCTGCCTGGAAGAGGAGATCATTAGGCATTGACAGTTTGGGGTGAATCTGGTCTCATACAGGCGCTACATAGATGATTTGTTTTTTTTATTTGGAATAGGGACTCTACATCTATCACTTCTTTTGTTCAATATCTTAACACCAATCCTTATGGTTTACATTTTACACACTCGGCTAGTCAAAAAGAGATTACTTTCCTGGACATAACATTATATGTTATTCTCTAGGTAATATAATTTCCCTTTAAGGGCCTAGTAGATGTTTTTCTTTGAATTTGTGATTGAGAGTTGAGGTCTGGTATCCTAGGGTCTGTTTGTTTGTTTAACTTTAATTTATGGCACCTTGTGCTGGGAGGAGTTACTGAAGCTTGTTAACAATCAGAGTGACATGTTAGTATAGCTATATAATAGTGTAGTATAGGCTGCTAAGCCTTTAGGCTGCTAGGTAAATACATTTAAAGTGATTAATTTTAAGTGATTTTTGGAGTTACACTGGAGTTAAACAGGAGGAAAACAGAAAAAACTGATTATTTGCCATCCAACCAGCAACTTCCAGGAAACACACAGTGAGGAACATTACTTTAAAACTTCCACACCAGCATTTCATGAATAATTCATCTACAACCACACTCCTGTGCATGGCAATCTGAAACCACACTGAAGATGGTTCTGATGACTGCTTTGGACTTTTGCTAATCTGGCACTTAATTGCTTTGCCATATTTTATATTTGTTTTACTTGTTGTTCAAGGTTATGTTTTTTTTAAACATAATCGTATGCACACATTTCACTTATTCTGATTCTCTGTTCTGTTATTCCTGCCTTTATCACTTCTTTGTGTCTCCATCCTACTCTCATGGCCATCCCTTGTCCCCCACCCCCCTCCCTCCTCTCTCCCACCTTCTACCTCCCCACCTATCCTACTCACCCCATTCCCTCTCCCACTCCTCCATCAGGCTTCACTTCCCATACCCACCCTCACCCTCCGTCCACGTACCATCCCCCTCTGCCGTGTTCACCTCGCTTCTCCAACCCCTCCAATATCCCTCCAATCTAATCCACATAACTCCGGTTCCCTCTCTCCCATTTTTCTGCGCTCTCTGGAATGCCAGATCCATCTGCAACAAGCTCCCTGCAATCCATGACCTCTTCATCTCCATATCTTGCAATCTTCTCACCATCACTGAAACCTGGCTCTCAATCTCTGATACTACCTTCCCTGCTGCTCTCTCCTATGGTGGTCTTTTCTTTTCCCACACCCCTAGGCCTGGTGATCGCCCTGGTAGTGGTGTGGGCATCCTCCTTTCCCCTTCCTGCACATTTAGCGTCATACCCCCTGAGCCCTCTCTCACTTTAACCTCCTTTGAGGTCCACTGCATTCGCATCTACCCCCATCCATCTCTGCGATGCTGTTGTCTACTGCCCCCCTGGCCCCTCCTCCAAATTCATTGATAACATTGGAGCCTGGCTCCCCCACTTTTTGTCTTCTGACCTCCTTTCCCTTATTCTAAGTGATTTCAACATCCCTGCTGACAACCGCTCAGACCCCACCATTACAAAACTTCTTTCCCTCTCCTCCTCCCTTGGCCTGTCACAGTGGACTTCAGCACCTACCCACAACCAGGGTTCACTCCCCTGACCTCGTTTTTCACGCTTATGCTCCCTGTCTGACTTCTCCATCTCTCCCTTCCCCCTCTCTGATCATCATCTTATCTCTTTCTCTCTCTCTTCCTCTCCCTCTCCTTCTTCGCCCCCCAAAAGTATACTTTCCCATAAAAACCTCAATTCCATTGATGTTATGGCCTTCACCTCTTCCCTTGACCCCCTCCTCGCACCCATTTCCACTATGTGCTGCCCTAATCTAGCAACCTCGCTCTACAACAACGCCCTGTTCTCCGCCCTTGATGTTGCCTGCCCTCTCTCCTCTGTCTCCCTTCGCCGCTCCAACTTCCAACCCTGGCACTCCCCGCTCACTCGGTTCCTAAAGAAGTGCTCCTGTGCTGCAGAGTGTCTCTGGAGGAAGTCCCGTTAGCTTGCAGACTTTCTCCACTTCAAGTTCATGCTCTCTTCTTTTAGCTCTGCCCTCGCCCTTGCCAAGCAATCCTTCTTTAAGTCCCTCATCGTCTCCCAATCATCTAACCCACGTCGCCTCTTTGCCACTTTCAACTCTCTTCCGTCCGTCCCTTTCCCCCCTCCCTCTCTCCATTTCTGCCTCTGACTTTGCCAACTTCTTCACTTCCAAGATAGACTCCATCAGGAGCTTCTTCTCCTCTACCATCACCTCTCCTCCATCTCAATCTCCACCCTCTTTTTTCCTCCCTAGCTACTCACCAATGTCTACCTTCATCCCCACCTCCGCTGATGAAATTCACTCACTACTTTTGTCATCCCCTCCATCAACATGCTCACTTGATCCCATCCCCTATAATCTTCTCCGGTCTCTCTCTCTCTCCACCTGCTCCCATCTTGCCCACCTCTTTAACTTATCCCCTTTCCTCTGGCTCCTTCCCCTCCCCCTTTAAACATGCTCTTGTCTCCCCCATCCTTTAAAAATCGAACCTTGACCCCACTTCACCCTTCAACTACTGACCTATCTCTCTTTGTCACCCTTCGCCTCCAAGTTGTTTGAACGGCTTGTTTACAAGCGTCTAATTGGCTACCTTGCCGACAACTCCATCCCGGACCCTCTCCAATCTGGGTTCCAACCCATGCACTCCACTGAAACTGCCCTGACTAAGGTCACAAATGATCTCCTTTCTGCCAGCCTTTGACACCGTTGATCACCCTCTCCTGCTCCACAGCCTTCGCTCCCTCGGCCTCTCTGGCTCTGTCCACTCCTGGTTCTCCTCCTATCTCTCAGACCGCTCCTTCTCTGTCATAGCCCCTAGATTCTCCTCCCCACCAACTCCCGTTGAAGTGCCCCAGGGCTCAGTCCTTGGTCCCCTTCTGTTCTCAAGCTACACCTCCTCTCTGGGTGACCTCATCAGCTCCTTTGGCTTTAACTACCACCTCTATGCCGACGATGCTCAAATCTATCTCTCCTCACCTGACCTCTCCCCCGAACTTCTGTCTAAAGTGTTGGATTGCCTCTCTGCCATCTCCTCATGGATGTGCGATCACTTTCTCAAGCTTAACATGGCCAAAACTGAAATTGTAGTCTTTCCTCCTTCTCGTATCCCCTGTACCCCTACTATCTCCTTTACTATTGGAGACTCCACCAGCTCCTCATCCACCCAAGCCCGCTGCCTGGGCGTCATCCTGGACTCCTCTCTCTCCTTCACCCCCAACATCTGCGCCCTATCACTGTCCTGCTGCTTTCATCTCCGCAACATTGCTTGCATCAGACCCTTCTTAACTGCTGATGCCATTAAAATGCTCATTCACTCTCTTATCATCTCCCGTACTGGACTACTGCAACATTCTCCTCTCTGGCCTCCCTCTGGTCCGTCTCTCACCACTACAATCTATACTTAATGCTGCAGCCAGACTCATCTTCCTCTCCAAATACACTGCCTCCACATCCCCTCTCTGTCACTCTCTACACTGCCTCCACCTCCCCTCTCTGTTACTCTCTACACTGCATTCACATCCCCTCTCTGTCACTCTCTACACTGCCTCCGCCTCCCCTCTCTGTCACTCTCTACATTGCCTCACCCTACCCACTCTCATGTATCTTTACCCTCTGTTAATCATTGTATTGAATTTTATATGTAACTATTGTCTTTGCTATTGCCTCTGTTCGGCGCTTCGGATACTGTGTAGCACCTTATAAATAAATGTTAATAATATTAATAATAATAATAATAATAATAATAATAATAATAATAATAATAATAATAATAATAATAATAATAATAATAATAATAATAATAATAATAATAATAATAATAATAATAATAATAATAATAATAATAATAATAATAATAATAATAATAATAATAATAATAATAATAATAATAATAATAATAATAATAATAATAATAATAATAATAATAATAATAATAATAATAATAATAATAATAATAATAATAATAATAATAATAATAATAATAATAATAATAATAATAATAATAATAATAATAATAATAATAATAATAATAATAATAATAATAATAATAATAATAATAATAATAATAATAATAATAATAATAATAATAATAATAATAATAATAATAATAATAATAATAATAATAATAATAATAATAATAATAATAATAATAATAATAATAATAATAATAATAATAATAATAATAATAATAATAATAATAATAATAATAATAATAATAATAATAATAATAATAATAATAATAATAATAATAATAATAATAATAATAATAATAATAATAATAATAATAATAATAATAATATATGTCCAGGATGGTTTACTACATACCAGGAATTATAAGAAGGAGGTAGATAAAAGTCAGTTTCTCAATTTCAAGCTGCACATTGGAAGTGTAACATTCTTAAAGGACAATTTCTCAGATTGTGGTGAAATTGTTGTTCAGTACAGGAATATACCAGGCAAGGGCTGCATCTTAAAGATGCATTCCTTGTCCAAGGTTATCCATCTTCACTCATTGAAACAGCATTCCAGGCAGTTTTAGACAGGGATAGGACTGAATTATTAATAAATAAAATAAATGCGGGTACCAAAAATACAAAAAATATTAAGGATGGTGAAATTAAAATTGAGAATGGATTATTTTTCCCTACTCAGTTTAATTCATACTCTGAACAGAATAAAAGTATTATTGAGGATAATTTTAAAAACTGTGACCCTATTCTAAAATCTTTACACTCATCTCCCTCCAAAGTAATCTTTAGGAGGGCTCAAAATAGCAAGAATCATCTTCAATAACGCTATTGCTGAGATTTCCACGTGGTTACCTTCCAAAATTGCAGGCTGCTATAAATGTGGTCAGATACAATGCATCACGTGTAAATTTATTGACAAAGATAATTTTAATTTCTCTGGATTAGATGGACAGTTACATAAAATCAAGAATTATATTAATTGTAAAAGCTGTTATGTTGTGTACCTCAAGGCATGCATTATGTAGGAAGGACAAGACACAAGGTTCCTCGAACATCGGAGGAACATTCTGAAAAAGAACAATTCACACTCACTATCCACTGTGTGGCTTTTGTTACATTGTGGGCTTGCTGACTTTCAGTTGAAACAGGGTGCTAAGATTTCACAATTTCTTTATTTACCATCAAAGCCAATTAATCGTCAATGCTGATTCAACATACCAAATAACACGGCACATTACTTACTTTTTCCCATGGACAACATCCTATCTGTGACTTATTTAGAGTTCAATATACTCTACACACTATAAGCAATATTACTTTGTGGTATAACTTTGTATTTAGTGTCCGATAGGACTCAAATCTGCAATTAAGGTTTTTTAATGATTTTATATATTTTACATTACTGATTGTAATTAAACTCTTTATATTTACTCAGAGCGCTTCCATTTGTATTGTATGTGTATATTTGCTGTAAGTATAAATGTATCAAACATTGATGTGATGTTCATAAGCACTTTAAGACGTTCTTGTCTGTGAAGCAAACACAAGTCTAATAAGCACAGAAGAATTGAGGTTTCATACAGATAGCTTCTCCACCAGGTCAGGCTGAACACGATATAATGTTTTTCTGGGCTTCACAGTCAAGCAATTCAGAGATCTGTATGGAGCTCATCTTAACACATGCACATACCTTTGCTGGGCCTATATTATTGCTTTTGACTTTTCCTCCCACACATCTATTAATTGCTCTGGAATACACAGAAATGAAAAACACACTTTGCTGTGTCGGAAATCTTGCTACTTTTGAAGACACTGTGAAATTAAGTGATGAAAAGATGACTGAAATTTGTTGATGAGCTGTATAGTGCAGTTTGCAAAGTGACAGATTTAAAGGACATTTGTATTTTCTCTAGCAGAATTCTTATGCAATCATAATGCTGTTTTTCAAATAAATCCCCTCTAAATAGTTGTGTTACAATTAATATGTAGTTATACTTTGGGCTTAAATCTTGCTTGTTTTACAGTATATTCCACAGTGTATTATCAAGTGTGATGTGTATAATTGATGCTGCTTCTGTTATAATCTCGCCCTTTATTTTAGCATTTTTTTTTTAATCATTAAATGACAGCTTAAGTATCTTTTAGAACAAAAAAGGGGAAAGGGATAAGTCGCACAGTCCTATAAATACTGGGTATCACACTTATAATAATCTTATTCAATATTCCATACATATATAATTTCCATTTTAACTAAATCAAGGGGAAAGGTGCTACCAATGCTGGCTAATAAGAAGCAACAATAAAACAAAGTTCCAGAGAACCAAAAAAAAGCAAACAACATTTGATGGTGCCCACAGATACAATACCAATATCAACAATGTTAATAATGTGATATTAATAAGTGTCAGGTCCCGTCGCGTTGCTGCTGGCCT